>VDFB02030863.1:0-16829 GCA_007258455.2 Sequoia sempervirens
ATTTTAGAAAAATCAAATCAAGGGACAAGGTTGCATGTGACAAGAGGAAAAATCTCGAAATTCAAATAATAATTTAAAATTATTTGAATAAAAGATTGAGTTGACTTTTTGAATTAAAAATTAATTTAATTCAAAAGTGGTGGGACCATGTGATAGTAAATAATTAGTTTAAATTATTTACTTGGAAAGAAAATTAGAAAGTGGACAATTTTAAATAAATGTCTTTATTTAAAATTAGAAAAGGTCAAGATGGACAATAATTAAATAAATTAAAGAATTTATTTAATTATAAGAAGATATTAAGAAATTAATGACACATTTAAATAAATAAATAAAATTTGTTTATTTAAATAATCAGGAGGAAATAATGGACAAGTAATAATTAAATAAATTTAAAAGAATTTATTTAATTATAGAGACATTAGGAAATTAGCGATGCATTTAAATAAATAAATGTAATTTATTCATTTAAATAGTCAAGAGGAATAAAAGACATGAATTAATTAAATAATTGAGAATTATTTAATTAATAGTTGAAATTTGACCATAGGACATAATTAAATATTTTAATTATGTTGAGAAGAAATATGACGAAAAAACAAAGTTGCAGGCCTAGGTCAATTTTATGTGTCTACACCAAGCTCTACGAGCTTGCTTCAATCCATATAAAGATTTCTTCAATCTACACACCATATTCGGTTCATCTGATGATTGAAATCCTTTTGGTTGTTCCATGTAGACCACTTCTTCTAGCTCACCATTCAAGAATGTAGACTTGGCATCTATCTGATAGACCTTGAAATATTTATGAGCAACAAACACTAAGAACATTCTTATAGCTTCCATTCTTGCCACTAGAGAAAAAGTCTCCTAAAAATCTATCTTCTACTTGTGAGTAGCCCTTACTCACAAGCCTCGCTTTATTTCTGAACACTTCTCCATTCTCATTCAACTTATTTTTGAATACCCACTTTGATGCAATAATGTTTTTGTCTACCAATCTTGGGACCAATTCCAAAGTTTGATTCTTCTCAATTTGCATAATTTCTTCCTTCATAGCTTCCATCCAATATTCATCTTCAGTTCAATCGTAGAAAATAAACATGAATTTACTTTAGCAGTGGCCCTACTTCTTGTCAATACTCCTTTTGTCTTGTCTCCAATGATCTGACTTTCTAAATGATTCTTCTACACATATCTAGGTGTCTTAGGAGACACCATTGGAGCTTCTTTTTCACTTTCATTTTCTTCATTATGCTCTTCTTGCTCATCCCTTTCTTGTTCTTCCATAATTTCTTCAACTCTTACATAATCAGGTTCATCAGATACATATCGATCAATATCAATTGAATTCTTCATTTTTTCATCAACCTTGACATTTTCACTTTCTACAATCTTTCTTAGTCTTTTTATTGAAACACCTATAGGCTTTGCTTTTAGTAGAATATCCAGGAAAAATTCCTTGATCACTTCTTTCATCAAAATTTCCTAAAGTTTCTTCATCTCTTCTGATATAACATTTTCTTCCAAATACCTTGAAATACTGAATAGTAGGAATTCTTCCAAACCATGGCTCATAGGGGGTTTTTTTACTATTTTCTCTTGCTTGAACTCGATTGAATACATAGATGACAGTATGGATAGCTTATCTCTCGTAGACTTCTAGTAAACTAGTCTCAATAATAATTGATCTAGTAGCCTCTTGAACTGTTCTATTCTTTCTTTCAACAACTCCATTTTGTTGAGGAGTTCTCAGAGTAGATAACTATCTCTTTATTCCATGTACTTCACAAAACATATTAAACTCATGGGAGGTGAATTCTCCACCTCTTTCAAACCTTAAGAATTTTATCCTCACATTTACTTTATTTTCAACCATGGCTTTGAATATCTTGAATCTATCTAATGTATCTATTATCTCTCTCTAAGAAATGTAACCCATGTATATCTAGAATAGTCATCAATAAAAAGTATAAACTACCTTTCACCTTGTAGACTTCTCACTCATGTAGGACCACATAGATCTGTATGTGTGATTAGTTCTTTTTACCTATCCTAAATTATGCAGAACAAAATGCAAAAGAAGGAAAGAGCACTAAAACACGTCAAGATTGGGCTACGTTAAACTCAAACAAAATAAATATGAAAATAGATTTATACCTTGTATGATTTTCTCCTTGGTTGGCCCTTTGATAGTTGATAAATGTGTGCTCCTTGAAGGAAAATGTGATGAAAATGGATACAAAATGGAGAGAACGCAATGAGGATTCAAATGATGAAGGTGAGTATTTGAGTGGATGAATGCAATATGAGCTTCAAGAGTGCAATAATGGTGGATGAGAGTGCTTGCAAATGTTTTAGAGTATGAGAGCTTGAATGCTTGAGCTTGAATGTGATGAATGTCTAATGTGATTGTCTTAAATGAGAGGTAAAAATCTTCCATTTTAAGGGAAGAGTCTTTAAGGAATTGAATGGTCAAGATCTTGCCAACATGGGCAAGATGAAGGGTTGTGGTGAGTTGAGGACTCACAAGCCCTCACATCTTTCCATGTGGAAGGTAGATGTCAAGAGGACAAGTGATGTGGAAAATGGCATATGATGTGGAGGTACTTGCAAGTACCTTGGGATGAGAGTGATGGTGACAAGTGAGAGAACCATGGGAATGAGAGAAGTTGTTGGAGGAATAAAAGTGAATTTTAAATTCACATAATTGGAAGTACCTTGTGGATAAAACAAGTTGCTTATAAAGGAAGTTGAGAAGTACCTTGTGGATAAGACAAGGTCCTTAAAAAGGTAAGGACTTGTCCTCATGTGAGTGATGTGACAAGTGAGGAGCTCTAGAACTCCTAACAACTTGTATGGGGAAGAGGAGAGTCTTGAAGGGATAAAATGGAATTTAAAATTCCATTAGGAAGGACATGGGGATAATAAAAAGAATTTAATATTCCTTGGGAGATGAGAGAGTTGACTAAGATAATAGTGAATAACTAATCAATGAATTAGAAAGATAGTTATTAGCTAATAAATATTAGGAACTTTACAAAAGTTGGAGATGTATTTATGTGAGGAATTAAATAAATGTATTATTTATTTAATTCTTTTTTTGAGAAAAAGGAATAAAGAATTGAGTATTTAATTATTAACTAAATACACTTAGGGATTTAGAAAAATTAAGAATTATTAATTAAATAATAGCAATATTACTTAATTAATGCAAATAAGAGGATATTTAGATGAAAAGGGACAAATTTGGACAAATGTAACTATCCAAATTTAGGTGTCTATAGTATGAATTAAATCCAATAGTCTAGTTGTAGATTGTTCCTTTGATCTGTAATGGCTTCTAGCTTGCTTTTAAAATTGACAATTCCTTCAAATAACATTGATAGGCTTTGTAATCCTTGGTAAATCTCTCACGGCCTAAACTGCACTAATCTTTTCCTAATTATCAATATTCATGTGACACACTCTCCAATGTCATAACTAGTTTTCATTAATCTAGGTCATAAAGTATCGGCCATCAGCACCTTTAAGTTGATAAATATTTCCTTCAAATTTATTTCCTACAACAATTAGTGTTCTAGATCCTTTCTGGATCTCACATCTCTCATCCTCAAACACAAGATTATATCCTTTACTACACATTTGTCCAACATTCAAAATATTATGCCTTAAGCCATTAACATAGTAGACATCATCAGTATTAAATGCTTTCCATCAAAACTTACTGAACCTATCCCACAAATTTTAGCAGTAGTATCATCTCCAAACATAACCCAACTTCCATCATATTTTTCAAGTTTAACAAAATTACTCTTATCACTAGCCATGTGATGTGAATAACCACTATCAACAACCAAATAGTTCTTTTCTCATTTAGCATGTAGGGTAGAGATTATAGTACCTTAGTTTTTCTTATTCTTTGAAGGGTATTCATTCACCTCTTTTTCAAAATTAACAAAAGTAGGTTCATCCTTTATAGCTAAGAAAAATAATTTATTGGCATCAAGATCTTCATAATCATAATCCTCATCAAATATACTCGCATTCTCATTCATCTTCTTACCTTTGTTTTCTTTCTCATATCTTTGTTTACTCCTTTTAGCTCTTTCTAGACACTTTGCAGCGTAATGACCTATTTCTCCACAACCAAAGCATTTAAAGGGTAACTTACCTTCATACTTTCTAGATACTTTCTTCATCCTTCTCACAAAGTTAACTTCTATTTCATCAAGATTTTCTTCATCTATATCTTCAAATTTTGTAGCCTTAAAGACACTCTCTAATTTGCATCCATTCCTCAGATTCGGCTTCCTCATCTCATAAGATGTTAGAGATTCCAACAACAGATCTTTATTATAAGTCTTGTAATCTATAATTTTTTCAATAGCACACACCTTTTCAATGTAAGCATCAGGAAGAGTTCAAAAAATATTCTTTACAATCCTGTTTTCATCTATAGTAGCACCAAGTCCTCATATTCTTGCGACTATCTCATGCAATCTCTGTACATAAGATTTAGCATTCTAATCTTCATACATATGTAGAAGCTCAAACTGTGTTTCCAAATTCTGCAATTTTTCTTCTTTGACCCTTTCAAAACATTCATGTGTCCTTTCTAAAGCATCCTAGACTTCCTTAGCATTTTTTAGATTTTGAACCTTAATCAACTCAGAATGTACAAGACTATTCTTCAAAATATACTTCGCCTTGTTGTTCACTTCATGTGCCTTGATCTCATAAACTATACTTGGACCATTAGCAAGAGGAGTGTAAGGATTCTTGTAAGCTTTCTCCACACCATATCCACAATACTCTAGGTATTCTTCCATGAATATTTTCCAAATAGCATAATTAGTTCCATCAAACCTTGGATAATCATAAGTAACTTTTCCAGCCATCCCATACCTTCATTAAGCAATAGAATCTTCTCCAAGGAACCAATCTCTGATACCACTTGTTGGATAGGACAATTGAGCGGGGGGTGAATCAATTGTCAAAAAATTAAACCTTTAAAAACATTCACCAAAACTAATCCTTAACACTATTTAACTGAATAAACATTAAACTTACAAGTGTAGAAACTAAAAACCATCACACAAACACAAAAAAACTAGATTTACATGGAAAAAAAAAGAAGGGAAAAACCATGATGATGATTAACTCACACTATAGAGAATATCAAAATCAATTACAAAAGGCTCACTGGATGAGAAACAAAGACTCACTATCTGGATCAGGACCCACTATCCAATAGGGATAACAACTTGGTGGGCATAGAGATACAAAGAAGATATAAGAGATATGTTACAGAGAGAAGACAATCTCAATGCAATACAGAAATCCACCACAATTTTCTCAACCACTCATAGACATGCTTCAATGATAGATTACACCTTTAGCTGCCTGCATTCAGAAACTCGGCATTTAAGCTTCGCATTGATCTACCACACTCGTATCACACACACTATCTTCTTTGTTTCTTCGCATTTCTCTTTGTACACCATTTCACCACTAACTCATTCTATATAATTTATATCATTTTAAACTTTGAAACATATCCAAATTCGACCATCCAACATTAAATTAAAATTAGGTCAGTGCCAAAACATCCTAGCGTGGAATTAAAATGAGGGTGACCCAAACATATGCTTGGTGAGGACCCAAATATATCCAACACACTACATCAATTCTGAAGATAGTATTCAACACAAGGTCAGCCAAACTAGTGTATAACACATAGAACAATTAAGCGTGAACCTTCCAGACACCAAAATTATCTTCAATACAATCATAACAACTCAAATCTAGAACCGCAAGTCATAAGACTTTACCAAAGAGAAATTCAGTCAAAAAAAATTTCTCTCGGACCTCAACCAAAACACAAAAAAAATACAATTCACAATTGGTGAACATAACTCGAACTGCTCAATGAATCAAGAGCCAAAAATATGGATATAGCAGCTTCCAACAACCATGACCAATATATCTAAACCACACAAACATAAGAGAAAATCCTAGAGAAAAACCTGAAGCAACCATTGAACACCTGCAACCTTTCTTCAATACAATTTTCTCCATATTCTCAACATATATAGCTAATAACCTACAACTATGAAATAATGACAACACCCGTACCAATTGATAACCAATTGACTAGTTTACATCAATGACAACACCTTCATTCTTTTTTCCATTCTTGCAACAAAATCTCTTTCAAAAATTTATTCATAACAACCGTATGAATTGACTCTTTCAACTTTTGTCACCTCTCTCGTCCTTCCATTTCATGATTCTTTTCTTTGCCTCTTCTATTTTGGTCCAATTGAACTTCTTTCCCCATAATGCAGCATGACCTTTCAGCTTTGTTTTCACAAATCTAACTCTTTTCAGATCTTCAATTTCTTCATATTCAAAGTATTATTTCATTTCATTTATCCAATCAATCAATTCTCTAGGATTTAAATTTCCCGTGAAATTTTTAATTTCAACTCTAGGTCGCTTTCCAATCTTCGAGATTGCTTTCAACATTTTGACTTGATCCGATTCTTCTTCTTTGTCTAGGGTTTCTACAATTTGATTCGCATGTTTTGCTTCATCATTCTTCCTAGGGTTTAGGCCTCATCTTCGACCTTCTTCAACAACATCTAACCTAAATCACGCCTAATAGCGATAATCTCCAATATCTCATCGATTCTTTTCCCGAACTGTGAGAATTTAGCAACCTGACGCTTTGAACATTTCTAGGGTTTTTTCACCTAAAAGGAGCAGCAGGCAAGGCCACAATTCAGCTAGGTTCAATGAATTAAAGGATTTTATGATGTTTATATGGCTAAATGAAATGATTTAAGTGCAACTAAGCTATGAAATTGACCGAATATGAATGCAAAATCTAAGAAACAACTGATGTTTGAAAACACATTATGTAATGCAACAATGAACTAGAAATGAATGCAAAACTTAATAGAATTGAACCAAATAGAAAGTGTGCACCTGGAATGTTGAAGGAGACTAGAAATGACATTTGAAATGATGTTGGTGCTGATTTTCAGGCCTAGAGGGACTCATTCAATCGCTTTTGGGTGAATCACCTCAGCTCTATCAAACTACTAAACTGTTTCTAATAAAAGCGTATCAAAATGTAGAAAACTCAAAATTGACCCTAGAGTGGGACTCATTCACCACCCATGGCGAATGAGTCCACTTCTGAATCTCTGAATTTTCAAAAGTGGATTCCAAAGCTTCTAATTTGCACTTTGACTTCCTATAGGTGCTCACTTCCAAAACTCTGATTTATGGGCCTAAAAATGATTTTTTGTTGATACTTTGACTTTTTGAATGAAGAGAAGACTTGAGCAACCTTGCAACTTAATCTTCAATGATTTCCAAGCTTCTAAGGGATCTAAATCTAAAAACACACAAGAAGAGAAGAAATGGTGAATGTTAGGGAATGGGGGTTTTCCTTGGTCAAACCCCTTTTAGGTAATTAAACCAAAATGATGAAAGAATAGAATGGAACATGAAATAATGGGATATATTACCTTTCCATGATGTTGAACTTGGATTTCCGTAGTAATGGAGGAAGATTCAGGCCTTGAATGTCTTTGGGAGCTCTCTTGATATCTTGCAATGATAAAGCCCTAAGTTGCTTGACTTGAGATGAAAGATTGGTGGATGAACAATGAAGAATAGATGTGAATTAAGTTAATGGATCAAAAAAAGAGTTTAGAGAGGTGATTTTATAGGCAATTAACCTATTTTACCCATTAATACCTCATCACAATTGACATGAAGCAATATTAAACTCCAAATTTCACTTTTTTCCTCACCAAAGCTGTCAAAATTGGGCCAAATGGGACTTATTCACACACATGGTGAATGGGTCCCACCGATGGACTGATTCACCATGCATGGTGAATGGGTCCCATAGGAGCCAATTTGACAACTTAGATGCCAAGAGATAAGAAAATAGGGTCTAAAATGCAACAACCGTTTGATCAATTTGAGCTTTGGGATGCACAATATGGGTTAATAGGGACCTATTAGTGGTGATGTAAATGTTCAAATAGGGCTTGGGACACATAATGTGAAAGTGTGATTAAATACACTTTACAACACTAAAATGAGGTCCACATAGCCTAGGAAGGCACAAGAACCAATGTGAATGTGTGAGACACATTACAACACTAGTTTAACATTAAGTTAATTCAAAAACCTTCTAGATTGATGTGAGGATGTATTTAAATACATTTTATAATGTTGAATTAGGGAGAAATGGGTTCATTAAGTCTAGAAAAGTGTGAAAGTATCTTACAACACTTTACAACACCTTTACAAGAAATCATTAAATGCATATTATTCGATTTGCAAGGGTCCAAGACCTAGTGTGGATGAATAAAATGCCTCACAACACCTAATCAAGCCCCTCATTAAGTCCAATTATCATGAATTAATCCCATGTCAAGGAAAGGGTACTTTTTTCTACGACACATTTAGCCCCCACTTTAGTGAGAGGATGAACTTGCTTCAAACTCACACTAAAGTAGACATTCAAGAGAGATCCACATGTATAGATGCAGATGAAAAAGAATGAAAAAGATCAAAGGAGGTGGCCAAGCCCCCAAGATCGAAGATCCTAATTCAAACCATCAAGATACAAAACCATGCAATGGCTAGAAAGAGAAAGATGAAAATGGAAAGGTGGATCAAGCTTCGATCATTTGTCTAGCTAGTTGTGGATTAGATCTAGGTTGTTTGTTTAGAAAAAGAAATGTATAATCACTCTAGGGAAATGGATTCTTGGTAGTCCACTAGGTGAGAAGACCCAAAAGTATACTCACTCTGGGGCCACGGGACTTCTAGTTATTCATGGGGTGAGAAATCCCAAAAGGAAAGAAACATATGCTAGATGGTATGCACTCAAACACATAGGTGGCTATCAGGAAAGTCATGCCACTGAATAGGCTTCCCGCTCAACCATATCAAAGTTATACCTCCTGATAACTTTAACAAGGTGCCACAAAGGAAAATGGTTTTCGAGCTCTATGGGGTAAGCAAAACTTCGTATGCTTGACACTCATAGAAATTGTTAATGAATAATAATGTAAAAATGTTCAAAGGGATTTTTCTTTGTTCATGCAATGTATCATCTTAGGGAACATCATGTTCAATGTCTCCAAGAGAGGATAAGTGCAAATGATCTCATTTTGCTTTCCAAGAGAGGAAAACTGCAAGGTCCCATCCTGGGAAACATTGTACCTAATGCTTCCAAGAAAGGAAATAGCAAGAAAAAGAAAATCACACAATGAAATGTGAGTGGGGATGTATGCCCCCACTTTAAAGAAGTTTAGAGAACACGTACTATGAGAAATTTCTTTAAAGTAGAAGAAGAGAGAAGAATACATGAGAGCTTACGCGGAAAGCCCTATGCCAAGTCATATGTTTTTGATAAGCTATGTCACAGAAAGAGGATTATGTCACATGCAAGTCAACGTAAGGCATGTCATCCACAACCAAAGCTTGCTCTTATGTATTCATGGAAGTTTAACAACTAGCTAAAGGAGGCCACTGCAAGTGACATACGAGGACAAGGCTATTGAACCCCTTTCCCCCACTTAGTGTAGGACAAAGGTGAGCCAAAATGATTGATGAGATGCATGTGAGAATGAAAATCAATAACAATTAGAGGAATGAGGTGCGCCCACATAGGGAAGCATACCAAACTCTTGAAAATTTTGTCTTTTATGACTCAAGGTAGTACATTCATTAGTGGAATGGCCATGAATTCTATGATATGCACATAAAGAAGTCTTGTAATAACATTTATTTTGAGTTCTTGGAGGGAGGGTGTTCAAGTGATCTTGGAGGAGTCTAGAAAAGATACCCTCTTGATCAAGAGGAGAATGTGGTCTTGTAGTTGGCATCAAAGATACATCTTGCTTAGTAATAGATGTCATACTTATGCAAGACTCTTTTGATTTTAAGATTTTGTTTGCTCCATTACAGGAGGATATAAAATCCAACAAATTCAAATCATGAGCATTTTGCAAGATAACATTAATATTAAGCGAAGGTGTAGGCATTTGTTTCATGTTTGGTAAAGGATGATGTTCAAGACCACTAGTGTTGAGGCATTCAGTTAAGAATAATTTAGGAGTATGTGTTTGAAGATTGTTGATGTTGAGTGAAGGTTTGTTAATCTCGATCAAAGGAAAACAGCCAAGACCATGAGTCATTTGTTGTGTGTTAGGCTCTATAGGGTTGCGTATGACTTTTTCATTAGCAACACATCCTTTTCCACTATATCCAAGTTGTTTCATGAGTTCATAAACTTTTCCATAAAGATTCTTCATTTCTTTTGGATCAGGTGATTGTTCATTATTGTGTTCCTCAAAGGTTGTTGTGTAGTTTTCTTTGTTTTCTAAAGTGGTTAAGGTGGATGCGTTTGAAGGGTCATCTTTGTTTTATTTTTCCCTATTTGAATCTTTGTGTATGATCTTGTATTCTCCCATGAAGTCGTGTTTTAAATCCAAGGAACCACAATCATCTTCTAATAGGATCATGACTTGTTCAATATGTTGTTGATTATCTTTTTTGTGTGTGGGTTTGACTTGTGTGGTTGGTGTTAATGTGTTTAAGGGGTTCTCTTTGGTTTTATCAAGTTGTAAGACACTATAAGGCTCATCATCAATGTCGAGTTTGTACACTTTCTTGTTGTGGATATATTTCATTTTACGATGAAGAGTGGAATGCACACCATTCATTGCATGAATCCATGACCTGCCCAGAAGAAGGATATATGAAAGATCATTAAGCATAACATGGATTGGTGTTTCTAATGTGGCCACTCCAATTGTAAGAGGTAAAGTGATCACACCAATTTGTTGTTTTCTTACATTGTTGAATCCCCTGATGGATAAAGAATCAGATTGGATGTTTGATCTATCGATACCAAGTGTATCGAGAAGGTTTACTCCACATATGTTAAGAGTGGAACCAGTATCTATAAGAGTTCTCTTAATCCCTGTCTGTTTGTATTGAACAATAATCATAAAAGCTTCATTCTTTTTTTCACTTCCAAGGAGGAAGCTCACTTTGGCGAAAAAAAATGTCAAGATTTATTCCTTTGATTATGGCTGCAATGTTAGTTGGTTGCACATTAGAAGGGACATGAACTTGTTGTGAGGAAAATTGGATCATGTTGTGATAGTGAGGGGAGGCTTGAATGAGGTCCCATAAGGATTTCTTAGCAGGAGTTTTCATAATTTTTTCAACAAGATCATACTCCTTTGTATGTGGGATGAAGCGAGGGGCACTAGGTGGATTAGGTAAAGGTAAAGAGATTGGGTTTGGTTGTGGTGGTTGTGGATTATTGCGAGTGTTATATGTATGAGCAAAGGTATTATAACTCAGCTGTTGTGATACATTATTATTAGGTGGGTAGAGGATGAGTTCAGGTTTTCTTTGAGTTTGTTATTTGTGGGAAGGTCGATGGAGAATATACTTGGGTTTAGGTGAAGGTTTAGGTGAAGGGGGATAAAGGATGAGTTGAGGTTAAATAATGTTAACATCCCATAACAAGTGAGAGTTTGCATTGTCTTTGAAGGGCATCTTATCTTTTTCTTGGGTCATAATATCCTCCCTAGAAGGAGAGTTCTTAGGATAACAACAAACCACATGTTCATGACAATTAAGCTTTGGTTCATCCAAAATAACTTCATCACAACCAAGGGAGTTATTAATGGTTGAATGTGTTTGATTATTGATAATGGGGAGATTAGGGGAAGACTTTATGCAATTGTTCAGTGTTTGTAATGTCTCATTCTCTTGTTCCATATTATCTATCCTTCTGGGAGAGTTTGTAATATATTCATTGGAGTTGGAAATTTTTTAAGTAGCTTCATTACAAGTGGGAAAGGTATCAAGAAAAGAAAAAGCATCACATTCTTGTTTTTCAATGATTGGATCCTTTTGTGTAATTATGTGTTCTTGTATGGGGGAAAAATTAGGAAAGGGAGCAAGAATATTCTCATGGCTTTCAATGTATAGCTCTTCTAATCCCAAAATATATTCTTAACAAGTAGGCGAGGAACAAGTATGATTTTCATGATTATCTATGATTACCTCCCTTTGTCCAATAATGTCTTCCAAAATAGGGGAAGAAAAATACAGAGGATTTTCATAGGTCTTAAAGATTTGATCATCTAATGTCAACATATCCTCCTTACAAATAATGTGATTTCCATGATTACTTATTGTGATGTCCTCTTCTTTAGTAATGTTATGTCTAATTGGAGAGCTAAGAGGGGAGAAACAACTCAAATTATCACAACTCTCATCAATTGGTTCTTCTAGTACTAAAATATCTGCTTCACAAGTGTGAGAGATAATAGGAGAAGAACATATGTAAGTGTTATGATTATCCAAGGTTTCTTTCACTAAACTAGCCTCATCCACAAAAGGGGAACTAGGAGAGGCATCTATGATGAACAAAAAGAGAGGGGAAAGGACCTCATATTCGTATGCTTTTAACAAAAGTTTCTTACAACATGCAATAAAATCTAAAAAGAGCACATGCTATAGAATTTTGTAATGAAAACATGATGGAATGATTAATCTACAAATTGAAATGTAACAATGCTAAAGCAAAGATGGAAATGAGGAATAATGTTTCAAATTTCAAAGATGACAATTGACTGATTGTGATAAGTAGCAAGATGAGAATGCAAGATTGAAATTGAAACCATGCATGAAATGAGCTAATTAAGGCTAGATTTTGTGAAATGCATGTTACAAAAATGCAACTAATAGATATAGGTAGGTTAAGGCATCAAACATAAGCTAAAAAATAGAGTTTTGAGTTCTGTAAAATGTAGTTTCGTGGGTCAAAAGGGACTGATTTGCCCAAGGTGGTGAATGAGTCCCAGTATGGACTTTTTCTAGAATTTTCAGAAATTTTTGATAGATTTTGATGTTTTCTAAATGTTATGATGTAGTCCTAAACTAAAAATGCAGAATTTCAAAAAGTGAAATGAATTTAGATGGTAAAAATGTAACTTTAATGCACTTTTTATGAATGCAAAATTTAACACCTAGCATGCAAATGAATCATGCAAATCCTAATGCAAGCTATATTTTTTATGATGAAGGACTCCAAATCAATCAACAAAGAATTTGAAAAGTAGGTTCACCAAAATGAACCGTAGATTTTTGGCACCCTAGATTTTTCTAACACTTCTAGGGTTTTTCACCTAAAAGGAGAAAGAAAGGGCCAAAGAATCTAGCTAGGTTCATTCAAATAAAGGATTGTATGATGTTTATATGGATAAATAAAATGATTTAAGTGAAACTAAGCTATGAAATTGATCGAATATGAATGAAAAGTCTAAGAAACAATGATGTTTGAAAACACATTGTGTAATGCAACAATAAACTAGAAATGAATGCAAAACTTAACAGAATTGAACCAAACTGAAAGTGTGCACCTAGAACCTTGATGAAGACTATAAATTGCATTTGAAATGTTTTTGATGTTGTTTTTTAGGCTTGGAGGGACTCATTTGCCAATTTGGGTGAATTAGTCCCAGTTCTGTCAAATTGAGTTGAAACCTGTTTCTGTAAAAAGTTGTACTAAAAAATGCAAAAAAACTCAAAATTGACCCTAGAGTGGGAATAATTTTCCTCCCATGGTGAATGAGTCTACTTTTGAATTTTTGAATTTTCAAAAGTGGATTCTGAAGCTTTTGATCTGCACTTTGACTTCCTACAAGTGTCTGCTTTTGAACCTCTAATTTACGAGCTTGAAAATAAATTTTTGTTGATACTTTGACTTGTTGAATGAAGAGAAGACTTGAGAAACCTTGCATCTTGATATTCAATTATTTTTGAGCTTCCAAGGGATCTAAATCTACAAACACATAAGAAGAGAAGAAGAAATGGTCAATGTTAGGGCATGGGGGTTTTGGTCAAACCCCTTTTAGGTAATTAAACCAAAATGATGAAAGAATAGAATGGAACATGCAATAATGGGATAGATTACCTTTCCATGATTTTGATCTTGGATTTTTGCAGCAATGGAGGAAGATTCAGCCCTTGAATGTCTTTGGGAGCTCTCTTGATATCTTGCAATGATAAAACCCTAAGTTGCTTGACTTGAGATGAAAGATTGGTGGATGAATAATGAAGAATAGATGTGAATTAAGTTAATGGATTTTAAAATGAGTTTAGAGAGGTGCTTTCCTAGTAAATTCACCTATTTTACCTGTTAATACCTCATCACAGACTAACATGAAGTAATATTAAACTCAAATTTCACTTTTTTCCTGCTTAAAGGTCAAAATTGGGCCAAATGGGACTCATTCATCACACATGGTGAATGGGTCCCACTTTGATGGGACTTATTTTCCATGCATGGTGAATGGGTCCCACAGGGGCCAATTTGACAACTTAGATGCTAGGAGATAAGGAAATAGGGTCTAAAATACAACTTTGTTAGGTATTTCATTGATTTGAGCCTCGGGATGCACAATATGGGTTAATAGGGACCTATTAGTGGTGATATAAATGTCAAATAGGGTTTGGGACACAAATAAATATGAAAGTGTGATTAAATACACATTACAACACTAAAATGAGGTCCACATAGCCAAGGAAGGCAGAAGAACCAATGTGAATGTGTGAGACACATTACAACACTAGTTTAACATTAAACTAATTCAAAAACCTTCTAGATTGATGTGAGGATGTATTTAAATACATTTAATAATGTTGAATTAGGGAGAAATGGGTTCATTAAGTCTAGAAAAGTGTGAAAGTATCTTACAACACTTTACAACACCTTTACAAGACATCATTAAATGCATATTATTTGATTTGCATGGGTCCAAGACCTAGTGTGGATGCATAAAATGCCTCACAACACCTGAATCAATGCCTCATTAAGTCCAATTTATCATGAATTAATCCCATGTCAAGCAAAGATTACTTTTTTCTATGGCACTCTTCTAACAGCATTCACCATAACAGGGGCTCTCCGTAGTGGCATATATCCCCTTGAATTGATGCAAATGCCTCAATTGAATGATCTGGCTACAAGGGTTTCAACGACCTCACAATCAGTGATTGATTGAAAAAATGCAATCTACCACAATTCAATGATCTATTCACCTCAGGGAATGCCTTCAGAAATCCAAAACTTAGTTTGATACTACTTGATGTAGTCATGGTAGGAGGGTTCCAAAAGCAACAGTCTGAACCATGCAGCAATGAGTCACAAAGTGAAAATAACAAAAAAAATTGATATGTGAATAGGAAATCTCATTGAATTGATAATCTTATATGCAACATAGGCCTCAAGGGAGAATTATACAGGGCTCACAGGCCTTCCACAAAGCCTTTCAACAATAAAACTAGCCAACATGTCTTATTACATGCCCCTAAAGGGTTTCTATGAAAATGTAATGATCCTAATGTTAAAAAGGCATAAGACAGCTAAGACGGGGGTGAATTTGTTGTCACCAAATTTAAACTCCAAACTTCAACACTTATTAACTTCATAACCACACTCTTATGTTATTAAGTATAAACATGAAATGTGGATAATAGAAAGAAAAATCAATGCAAAGAACACCATATTTTACGTGGAAACACCAATGAGTGAAAAACCACAATGAGGATTAACTCACAATATAAAGTGATAGAAAAACCAAATACAAAGGCTCATTGCCAAGGGCTCACTACCTAGAGAAGGACTCACTATCTAGATACAAAGGCTCATTGCCTACATAAAGGACTCACTATCCAACAGGGAGGCTCATTGCCTACTGAAACAAAAGAGAACAAAAGATCCACCACAACAATTTGCACACATATGTAGCCTTGATTAGAAGATTGTAGAAACCTTCAGCTCACTGCTTTCAAGAATCTAACACAATGAAGTACTACTACCTCAACTCACTTTCGCACAACTCTACTCTTCACTTGTGGCTTACTTCATTACTTTGCATCTCAACTTGCATTTATACCATCTTCAACCTTAGAAACTTTCTCCAAGGTCGACCACATATGCTTTATTTCATAAATTCAAATTAGGTCGACAACTCTACATTCCTGTGATGGAAAGGAATGAGAGTGGACCAATTAAATACTTAACCAAGACCAAAAATAATGTCTCCGATCAACCACACACTTCCTTAATTAAATTTTAATTCTTCATATGAAGTGTAAACACCATTTCAATCAAACCTAATGAAAACACAAATGAACATTGAATTACACACTTCTCAGTAAGAAGATAACATGGAGATGACATAACACAATTCATCATGCATGATAACATATCTCAGGTTCCTTTAGCTACATCCATAGCAAGTGTAAAAACCTTTGAACACATAAATCCTTCAATCAGTCCATCTAGACTATGTAAACACATACAACAACTCTGATACTCAAATTTTGGATCACCAAACCACAAAAGTCTTTTCCAGAACCTAGATAACACCATTACAAGACATATTCCAAATCCGCAAGACCTAAAAAAAAATAGCAAAGAACTGCAGAGAAAAAACATTTCTCCCAGTCCATAGAAATCCAACTCTGTCAGAATAGTACACACACTGGTGAACACAACTTTCAAACTGGGTATGTGCAGGATCATGATGGGTCAAAAAGTGGTGATATGATGGGTGTGTAGGGTATGTGGATGATGACTTTTTTTACCCAAAATTGATGAAACAAAAAGGGTTTTTAAAGGAGATTCTCAGCTTTCCACCAATATAAATTATACTTTACTTTGAATTTAATAAATAATTATTATTCATTTTCTATTTGAA
>VDFB02030864.1:0-46511 GCA_007258455.2 Sequoia sempervirens
CTAGCTCGATTTGTATTGACCATTCATATCATATGCACAGGCTATTCCCTTTCACCATGGAGTAACCTTAACCCCAGGAATAACCTATTAACCTCTTATGTTCACTATGACACTTCTACTTAAGAAATCAAAGTAACTCTATCTTACCAATTAACCATACGGATAAACATAACGTCACATAATTAAATGAATCTATTTCAAAAGTACAAACTCAATAATAAAAGACTCCATTCAAGAGTGTAATCTCAACAATAAATGACTCCCATTGAAAGTATAATCTCATCAATAAGTGACCTCAATCAAAAGTATATTCTTCAACAATAAATGACTTTTATCAAAAATATAACCTTCAACAATAAATGACTTCAATCAAAGATAAAATTAACAATCAAATATTCAATCCGATCATATAGGTTAATCTCAACCTATGTGCTTAAATCAATAATCAGGTAAACATCCCAATCAAATAGGTTATTCTCAACCTAGGGCTTCATTCTAAAGTAACGATCAAGTGATCAAACAAGTATAGATTATCAATATGGTTTGCATGATGTCACATCCTATTGACAACGACATATCTATCATACAAAAATTATTGTTGTATTTTTAACCTCATTAACCACAAGGGTTTACCTAGCATAATATGCTAAGTTATCTCAAGTCATTGATGTAAACCACATTTCTCATTTCATTCTACATATATTTCTACTATAGACATCCTACATATAGCGATGACAACTATATATAGTATAAATACATTGTGTTCATACAAACTCCCATATATAGGGTGCATACAAATATAAACCAATAAGATAGGTTATACATCATAATGCACAACCAAGAAACATGTTATCACAAACAAACATCACAACATATTCAAAAGCACTCTCTTCCAACATAGCAACAAATCTAATTATCCTTTCCAACATAACCAACAAAGGTATAGAAACTAGTATGCCTATGTAATGCTCCAATTGGTTAAACTCCTTCCTAATTTGAATCCCCAAGCTCACTTGATACCTCCTTCAAGATCCACTTGATTTCCCTCTTCTAACTTCTCACAATAATCACAAATACGAAATAGAAAAACAACTCACAACTACAATCTCTCAACTCACTAACTCAAAAATCATAGCAGAATAACATAAGGAAATCAGATTCATAAGTGTAACAACTGGTAGAAGGAGCACCTCTATTTATACTAAATTGTGAGCAACCGAAGGCTACATACAAGCTAACAAATCTACCACCTTTTCTCTCATTTTTGACATCACTCTAACAACAAACTTATTTTCCCTTTAAAAATGCATTGACCCAACCAAAAGAATGTATGTGGTTGTACAAATTATAGAAAAGAAAACACATAACACTCCTACTCTCTTAAGCAAGTTGACTACCCTCTCAAACAGTTGTCAACTATTCTTTGACAAAGTCTTCGTTCTTATTTCATGTGGTTTGATGGGTTTGAGACTTAATTTTACATGGAACAACCTTCCATATATTAGTTCCTTTTATTTTCTATGTGTTGGATTGATAAAGTCAACAATTCTAAGGCATACTCAAACGCCTCATAAAAGTGGTGTTTCATGTGCTTCATAATAATAATAATAATAATATTATTTTATAGTCCACGATACCCGGCAATTTGTTTTTGGGTCTATAGATGGCCTACAGCAATATGGGACTCCTCGTACTCCCAATATTGAGGGAGGCACCTAACTCGTGCTCCATAATACGAGGTGTACATACCTTACCCCCTGCAGGATTTGAACTTGTGACCTCTCTTTCAAGAGTACAAGTTCTCCACCATTAGGCCAACTGGCTGTACAGGCTTCATAGACTCAACAATATACATGTTGAAATGGTAATCACTATCAAATTCATGTGCTATTAAATAATCATTCAATATTAAGAATTATGCATTTATTCTATTTGAAACATATAAACTTTATGTCTACCTCCACGAGCGGGCTTAGACTTGGTCTTTACTTTGTTCATGCGCAAATTTACACATTGCAATGCATCTAACATGCAAGGTAGTGTTGTACATGCTCCCCTTTACTTTGTATTTTAATCTACTTCACATCCTTTAACATTCACCTCTCTTCTCAAGTGCTTTATGCGCAACACCTTTAGGCTTTAGATTGATATTTTAAAAGTTCATACTATTCCTTATAAACTATGCACCCAACATAGTATACCATTAACCAACATTCAATATTCACTATTAACTTTTACGCTATAGTAATGTGTTGCATATTGCATTCAAACTCCTCCACAAATGTGTTGCATTGGATACCACATTGTCTTGACTTTTAAGTTAGCCATTTACTTTATCACTGCTTCACTTATGTGCTAAGTTTATTTCAAGGTGTTTTAATATATAAAACAATATATATTTTTTATTAATATACATGTATATATCATATTATTTATAACTATATATGTATATTAATATATATATATATATACATTTATGTTCACATATTTTTTAATTGCATCTTGCCAAACAAATATATAACGTATAACAAATTAATTATATATTTATATGTTTATTAAAATACAATATATATATATGTCAACCTTATATATACATATATACATAATTTCTTAACTTGCTATCGACTTCGATGATATATATACACATATATAGCAATACAACATATTCATGCAAGTCCCAGTCAATTCAAGATAGTAGAATCACTTTGATACATAAATATGTATATACCCAATTCAAATACTCAGTCACTTTAAATCAAACCACAAACTATCAAGAAACCAAAGACTAAAACCAAATTCATTTAAATCACCCCCAAACTATGACCAAAGATTACTTACCCAATTCCCAATCTAACTCGACTCGACTTAACCCAACTAGAAGTGAGTGTGTGAAAGCTCAGTTAGGCTTATTAAGGGTTACCAGACCAAGCTCCTCTCCTAAGTGATACTTCCCCTCTCTTCTGGAGGTTTGAACCTATTCTTGCATTCTGCTTAGTACATCACAAAGGTATTTATCCATTCACATATATATTTGCATCATAAATAATTTGCATTAACATATTCATATCATAATACATTCATACATCACATTTTCATCAATATAAGACATAAACATTCCTTTTGAAAGCAATAACATCATAATACATATTTTAGTATTTCATTCTCCTATTGAACATGTTAAATTTCTAATAAACATTAATCATCATATTTATTCACAAGGTAAAAGTAACTTGGTAACTAAGAGACGGGGTGTAACACTATCATTTTTCTCTCTATTGTTGCATATCAACTATCCGTGGAGGTAGAAACACCAAAGTGAGGGTTTGACTGAGGAAAAATCCAAAATACAACCCCAACACTTTTTTGTCTCTATGTGTGTAGGTACTTCATTTGTGTGAAGCTTACAAGAGGCTAGACCACCCGTAAGTTGTATTTCTACTAGCCTTGCTCATATTTCATTAGAACCCATTTATATTTTAATTTATAGTATTCTTCTTGCTATAGTTAGTTTATTTCATACATTAGTAGCATTTTGTCGATTCTATTTAAATTGTTGGATTAAGGTTTTTGGGTCGTTAGCACACCTTACAAGTTTCTGGTTGTGGACTTTGTTCTCAGTTTGTACGAAATGCTAGCATGTCCCTAAGATGACAACATGCTTTGTTGTTGCCCCCTGGATGAGAGCCATTTAGTTTGCAGTCCAAGGCCTCTATGGTTTGCTCACTTGATTCTCGAAATCCTCCATCCCTAAAAAGCCTAAAATAGTGGTCTTCCATTTGCCACCCTATTTTCCTATCTTTGTCATTGAGGTAGTTGAGGGTAATTTTCTCTCTATCGATTCTTAACCTAGAAACACGAGTAGTGAATCCCCTCCTCTATAAAACAAAAGCCCCTTTTTCCATTTTTGGAAATTACCTTCATTAGAAGGGGTTTTTTTTAATCATGGAAATCAAACACCTTTGAATGAAGGTCCTTTAATACCTTCGATCAAAGGCCCTAAAAGTGACCTTTGCACCTTAGGCCTTAGATTTCCCTTAAAAATGTGTTTCCAACCTTGGGTTAGACTAGAAAATTGAATGAATATGACAAGATAATTTGGCAAGTTCATAGCACTCAAAGTAATATTTCCAATGAGTATAATATTTAATATATTTAATTTGATTATTGTATTTATTTTCTATTTTCTAGTGAGGATAGGGTTTTTTTTAAATTTTGAAGGTCTTTATTTTGCACACATGAAAAAATAATAGGTAAAACAAATTTTAAAAAATATATATGCACTAGGTATTTATTTTCTTATATAAAATAAGTTAATTCAAATAAATATAAAAAAAACATGCATTACTGAAGTAACCTATGTCTAGCTTTATAGTTAATCTCACTTCAAAAAGTTATAAAAAAATTATGCAATAGAAAAATTTAAAAAAAAATCCATGCATTAGATATTGGTGTTACAAATCTATATTTATAAAATTGCAATTTTATACTTTCTACAAATAAAGTTATACTTTACCGAAGTAACGTTACTTTTAAAAAGTATTGTTAACTATAAAAATAAATTATTAAAAGCTACATTAAAAATCATAAATTATTTCTTAATTTTTTAAAATATATATTTATAATCTATAGGCACAATCTCAAAAATCACTAGTTCATGTCATCTTCAAATTCTTAACTGTAACGCCCCGCCAAAGAACCCCAAAGGACAACATATCTAACTACAATAATGACACAATTTTTTTTTTAAAGTGCAATAACAATAAATGTAAAAACATATCTAAACATGACATATAAGCAAAACTATGTCCTCCAAGGTTCAATGATTGCATTACGAACAATGTACTTAACAAGATCTACACATACATCATGGATTAACTAACTACAAGAGTTCATTTTAAATCTATTGCATTAAATGAATAAACAACATATATTCTATACATAACATCAGATAAATAACCATCAAGGATCAAATATAAGGAACCAATAAGTACATATACATTTTCTATTACAAGGAAGTACATCATTACATTGTTACAAGCTTACATCACTACTTCCTTGAACACAACAGGAAGAATGCATCAAGATAACATTACATGATACAATGATATACAGATAAAATACATATCATAAGCAATTGTCTATTTGAATCAGTACAAGATTCAAAATTTTCTACATAAGATACATCATCCACGCTAATGTGCAACAGTTGGGAAACCCAATGAACGAAAAATCACAATCCACTCGACCATATGGAAACCTAAGGTCCACCCCCCATGCTAGAAGATAACAATAAGGTCCCACCACAAAACAATCAAGAAGATAGTAACACATCACAAAGGGCTAACAAGACTCCAACATACAAAATACAACATAACAACTCACAACTGAGTCACCACTTCCAGAGGCACACAAACAACAAGAGGAGCACGAGACTAGGGAATGCTAGGTTTTTATAGGGAGGAGTGTCATCGCATGGTCCTAACATGGGTTACCCTAATAGTCTCTCACTAGACACCGACCCCCACTATGGTTACCCTAATAGTCTCTCACTAGATGTTGGCCCAATAGGGTGACACATGCAGAACCAACCTTCCTTTCATGAGGACAAGGAAGTTGATCTTGCCAACTAGGCCTTCTTAACTCATCCTTAGCCTGAATGAGCACTATAGGCATAGGTGAGGCATCCAATTATCTTAATTAGTGTAAAAACTACCCAACCCCCTAATTCATTAATTGGGTTATCATTGAGTTAAGAAACTCTCCAATGGGTTACCCTGACAGTCTCTCACTAGAGATCAGCCCCCATTGAGAACCACTCCCCCTAATAGTAACTAGAAGACCCAAACACATCAAACAGGGTAAATCCATCTTGCACAAATTACAACACCACATGAGCACACACATAGAATGAGGCATGAACCATCTCGCACACAATTTCCAATCACAAGGAGGTGAAATCAATGCAAGGTTAAAAACCCTCATGAACACATCACAACACATGAACAATCATAAAAAAATCCTCATACAAGTTACTTCAAAAAATGAAACAATCATAATATCCGCATACAAGATACTTTCCCCCACAAAGCCTTTGGAAGAGAACTTAACACTTGCACAATAACTCCCACTTAGAACAGTCCCAAAATCACTCTATTTTTTAACATCAACACAAAAATTGTCACAAGTAACCAACGTTTATTAAACAATACAAGGATAACCTAGTTAATTATTTAAACAAATCTTTTAATTAACCGAGTTTAAGTAAATCAATTGGCCTATTTTGTTACTTAATTTACTCATTTAACTAAATTCTTCAATCAATTAAATATAATCAAGTTAGCCTTTCATTTATCAACATTCCAATTATGTACATAAATCAACTTCCCTTATTTAATTACCCATTTCGTTTTTCTACATGTCCAATTCTTCTCAAATAGAAATATTATTTTGTTTCAACCACGGTAAATCTATATATAAATCTATATGCATATATATATATATATATATATATATATATATTTGTAAATACATTATTACAGTTTGTTGTTTACAACATAATAAATTAGATATTACAGTGGTGACACAACTTTATGCATAATACACATCGAAATATACATACATATATATATATATATATATATTTATATCAAAAATCGAAGCCTGCATGATTTTATTCACTGAATTTTTTGACAAGTATTCATTAAACCATACATAGTTTGGAAGCCCTAAATATCTCATAGCAGCGAATTATAAGTAATCAGCTATCATGAAAGAACATAGCCTTTAACCAACCATTCAACATCCAACCTAAGACTCAGGAATAAAGGTCACCAACTATTATGCATGGAAATTCATCCATAATTGACTTACAAAGAATCAAATCACCTATTGCAATGCATGGGAGGCAATTTCAACAAGGTAAGAAGAATTCCATGGAAGCCAACATGATTTTATAGAGCCAATCAAACCCTCCCTTATCAAATGTTTATAAGACAGAGCTTAAGGAGAAATCACATTCCAAATGAGAAGTTTATAATGTGAATTCACCACATAGTGTTGATTACCATTATATACATATCCATGAATATCAACTCAAACCCTATCCAAATCGAATTTCTCTTACAAAATTCCACCAAACATAATGAGTATCCAAGGTAATGCACCAGCATAAGTTTACCTTATATGTTGGATGCCAAACTATAACCCACTAAGTCGATATGCAGCCCCCAAATACAAAAATAAACTACTTCATAAAAAAAACTCATCATATAGTAAGGAACAACCATTGAATTACAGGTTCATAGAAAGATGGCAAGGCATGAGTAAATCAAATGCAAGGGAAAATGGGTTTAGAACTTTCTAGCGAATGCAATTGGGAGTTGCAAATCAATGCATGTAGATCACAAAAATAAAAACAAGATATTCAAATACAACTTCAATGATTTTCATTTAGAACAAGAAGATAGATAAATAAATAATTAAATGTTTCGGCTATCGATAGAATAGAACAACCCATTATTCGTTTTCAAAAATAGAGGGAAAGAGGACAATCGCGTTGATCAAACTCTCAAGGAAACAACAAAAGATCAATCCTACCTCGATCCAATGTTGGTGGGAACGCACTTGATATCGAGATCAATCTTTTGCTACAATTTCAGCTTCTCTGAAACCCCCAATCCAATTTTTTTTTTAAACAATCAATAGAATGCAATTATTTTACAAAATTTCCTTGCAGGTCCCATTTTCTTTTCAAAAACCCCATCCATCATAATCCCCTCTCTCAAAAATATGATAATTATTTACCCCAGGAAGCTGATGATTTTCAAAGACAAAAATCAAACAAAAATCCCACAAAAATAAAAAGTTTCCAAATGACAAGCAATTCGAAGTCACACATGTGTTCCGAACAATTATTTTTCCATCTTTTCAATTGTTTTTACAGTTTAACCATTATCTCATTCCATTTAATATTTGAGTTGCATATTTTAATATTTTCCACATTTTAATTTATTAAAACTCAACATTAATGATTAATTTCTTATATTTTATTTTCAAAATACTTTATAACTTAATGACTTAATTTAATAAATTAATTAACCAAAATCAACATATATATCTATTTATCAACATTACTTATTTAATAATCTATTTAATTCAACAACAATGAAACAAAATTATTAAACCAATTTAATTTAACAGCTAAATATCAATATAAATCACCAAGCACAATAAGTTCAAAACGAGAACAATTTCCCATGAACACATACAAGACTAATGGGGTGACCAACTGGATACTCATCCTCGTCGAGGATGATGGCAAGGGTAGGGGACCTTTCGTTATCTCTGTTTTCAAAAAAAATTCCATTAGGTTTAAGGCACACTCAGACCTGTCAATTCAGGTGGAGTCAATGTTTGGTATCTGCAACCTACATCAAACAAAATGGTCGAACAACATATATATTCCAACAGTCAGACACACCGTAAGAGGAAGTCGTAGCATAGCAAGGTACTCACAAATGAGTAATGCAACATTGTTCCTCTCACCAAGACGTCAAACAAGTGAACACATCAATGTACAACAACCAGTTACATAGTAGACAACATCGAACAATCACCAGATAAATGCATAGTAACCATGATTGATGTAGATAAACACATAATGCTCACAATTAAATTAATCCACATAAACCATTAATTCCATAAATCTATCATAATGTATGCATAAACTCAAACAGTAGCAAGAACATCAAAGTATAATAAAGTGTCATCCAATAGCATCAAATCAATAAATCTAACATCAACAAAGTGTCATAATGTTTTCCCTAACAGAATAATTATCAGTCCACTAGGGAATAGCATGAGGGGCACTACATTAACAATTTGGTTGCTATAGATGTCAAAAAGTGAAAATTTAGTAAAAAATTCTAATTACAATGTCCTGCTTTGGGAAAAAAGTAGAACACACTATTGTAGGATCACCCTATATCATCAAGATTTGAAAGGTGAGTGTTCAAAAATATATGTGAAACTTTTGGTAAGTAGACCTCCTAATGAAGTGGATCCTTTAGACATAAAAACCCTACTATAGAGAAACATTGAAAGCTCTCAAAGAAGTGAATTTGAACTCTAATGGAGCAACATGAGGAGTATATGGAGCATTGATATGTATCAACCAAATAGATTAATCATCCCATGAGGATGGTGTTCACACAAGAAGTGGCATTAAAAGTCTCAATATGCGTCTAGTCATACAAGGAAACTTCATTACCAAATGAAGATATAAAGTCTCCATGTCCAATTGTTGGATAATGGTCTACCCAATGAAAGGGTACTTATTTATTATCACATTGAAAAATACAACACATATTTTAGTTGAATGATGTTTTAATGAGAGTCATTGATGATTTTGGCATTGTTCTTATGTTTAGATACATCCTCGTTACCACATTTTTTTAATATTGAATTTGATTGAAACTTATGGGAATAAGGATAGCTAGAATACTAGAGGGTATTTTTTTTAAACTATTGAATCTCATAATATTATATAGTAGTACATAATTAAAAATGAATAATAAGTATTGAAAACCACTTTTCATTTGATTATTGGAAGGAGAATATCAATAAATAAATTTGAAGCTCAATGTGTAGTGGTTGATAACTCAAATTAACTCTTATTTCTTGAAAACTAAGCACATAATCATTGATTGTCTCATTAGATCCTTGCATATATTTTGTTAATTTTAAAAATTTCACTTTAATCTTAATATTTTTTGAAATCTTTCAATGAAATTTTTGGCTAAGCATCTAAAGGGGTCGATAGAAACATGTCAATACTAGAACTAGAATAAGTCATAACCTCTCAAGATTCATGGAATTTTTTTAGGTAATATTTCATTATAAATATAATATAAATAAGTTGCATTGAATAAATGAATGTATGTTAACCAAGGGGTCACCTCTACCTTCAAACATGCATTGCAAAAATTAGGCTTTACAACACCCATTGGAAAAGGGTAAGCTAGCACATGTCATTTGTCATTTGATGGATTATGTAGTAACACACTTGTTGGATTTTTTTAGTGGAGTTTTCAAAATAATGATACGTGTTTTTGTATCTTGTTACTCACTCATAATAGTGCCCAATTGGTTGAAATATTAGGTAGCATAGAAAAAATAATTGGAATGAAAATGTATAAATAATGGTGGTAGAAACAAATGGGATATGTAGTCAAAAGGGGTGATAGAAGTAAAGATAATATGTGTAGTCAAAGAGAGAATATATAGGATAACAAATATAAGGTTGATATGACTAGAAATTGGCATAGGGATGGAAGGTGTGAATATGGATATGATATGTAAAGATTGAAAAACATAAAAGGAGGGAAGAGGAATGGTTATGGACCATAGAAAAGAGAGTTATCATGGGAAAAATATGAGAAGGTAAATGATGTGTGACACCTAAAGTTTGGAAAAAGGGTAGAGAACTCATACACAAACTAGTGGTAGGATTAAAAAAATCTAGGGCTGGGAAAGGATTAGGGAAATATGGCCCACCATATGAGGATATTGTGTATCATAAATCAACTTCCTTATGGGCTTGATTTTATTTGTCCCACATTGTTTCAAGTTAAAAGTATATGTGTGAAACATAGAAAAATGTATACGTGTGTGTGATATGCGGTTACCAATATGAAATTATCTAAAGGTTTAAACACACTTATACTTTCCCTAATTTCATTAGGAAAAAAGATCTCCCAAGGATATGATTGACTTTCAACCTTGAGGTGAGTCAACTCTATTAGGGAGGTCTGATGTTTTCCTATGACAAAAATGACTAATTAACACTTTTGAGAGATGAATTAAAATGCATTACAAAATCAATTGCATAACACTTGAAATGTAGAATATTATGATAACAGAAATAGAAACAACAATTTGTAGGTAGATCTGAGAAGGGTAGAATGGTATGCACCTGGCATAAAAAGTGGGTTTTGAGCTTTGTAGCAAGATTGATTCGCCCAAGGGTGGATGGGTCCTAGTGCAAGGGTCCAAAATTTGATTTTGTAGTCCTAAGATCCTGAATCTAAGCTTCTAATTTCTCCAAGTTTGATTGTTGGAAAGCCAAAAATAAAATATATAGGTGAGTTTCCATGGCTTGACAACAATGATGACAACTTTGATAACTTTTTAAAATTGCTCCTTTGATCGACTTTCACTCCTTCATCTATAAATTTGCACATACAAAGAGAGAAGAAAAATGTTTGTTTTTGGGTGAATGGGGGTTTGCCTTAGTCAAACCCCATGTTGGTAATTAAACCTTGATAACAAAATGATGATAAATAGAAGGAATTTATGAATGAACAAAGCTTTGTCACAACTCACCAAACCATTAATGGTTTCCCTTAGAGGATTGAAGTCCTAACACATCTCTCTAAGGTATGGATCTTGCAAGAATTGGCTTGATTGCTTGCTTGATTTGATACTTGAAACCTATGCCACAATGTTAGCTCCAAAATATGACATGGTCACACATGAACTTTGACATGATGATATGATCTTGATTGTTGTTGTAGATGACTGATAAATCTGCTCTTAAATGCTCTCGACAATAATTTTTTCTATAGGATTGCTCTCATAAAGTGTGTTCTTGATAGTTAAATTTGAATTGATAAAAATATTGCATTTCTAGGTGTTTATCTAATTTCCCAAAAATTAGAATCCAAAAGCTAACATTTTAAACTTGAATTTAAATCATTAAAATGCTGCCAAAAATATATTAAAAATTGGGTCCTAGTGTTACACCTTGTTTCTCAGTTACTAGATTACTTTTACCTTTATTAGTAAATATGATGTTAAATGCAAAATAACGACTTTAATATGTTCAATGGGTGAATGAAATACTTGAATATGCATTATGATGCAATTGATTTTTAATGCTTTAATGATGCAAATGATATATGATGAATAATATTTTCATGTGATCGCTAACTTCTTTATGATGCACTAAGTTTGACACGGGAAAGAATCAAGCCCTCTAGTGAGGAGAGGGAGAGTATCACCTAGGAGAGGAGTTTGGTATGGTAACCCCTAATGTACCTACTTGATCTATCACACACTCACATCCTAGTTAGTCAAGTTAAGTCAAGTTGGTTCAAGATTCGGTAAGTGAACCCTTGGTCGTAGTTTTTGGGATAATTGGAATGTTTGTTTATTGGTCTTTAATTTCCTATGGTTGTTTCTTTGGTTTGAATTAAAATGACTAAATCTTTGTATTGGGTATATGTTCTTTGTGTATTTGATATATATGTTAATCAATAAGTATATACATTAAATATATATATGTATGTATATATGTGATAACTCATGTATATGAGCATATATGTGTATGCGCACGTGTAGGTAGAAATCAATTGGATATATATATATATACATACACTTTGCATATATATCTATCGATAAATATATGTGTGTTGATTAAGTATTATAATATATATGGTTATATATATTGAATAATAATAGATACTAACGCATATGTAATGCGACATAAGTGAATAATGTAATGCTTATACAAAGCGAACAACTTAAACATAGCATAAACCAAATGCTACACATATATTCATATATGCGATAGAGTGATTATTGTTGTAATATTGAGTGCATAGTATAAAGCGTATGGAATGCATTATGAATGGAATTTAATAAACTAAATGATGCACTTATTTACTGCGCCATGTAAAAGTAAAGAGATGCATTTAAATAACAAAGTTTTTAAGTATTTAGAAAGCTACACTCAAGTAGATAAAAGTGTTGGACTTGGTCAAATCCATGAGTTGGCAACAAGGTAAAAATATTTTGTATTGTGTTTGACTAGTAGCCACTAATATTGGTGCCATAAGCAAATTATGGCAAGCAACAAAAGCCACGATGGAAGTAGAAAACTTGTAGGAAATCATTGCCATGTTTTGACTTGGTAGAATAACTATTGTTGGCAGTTTTTTTTAGGCGACTCAACCATATAGTAGAAGTTGAGTTTGCTAGGACTATATATGTGTTTGTATTTTGATTCTATAAGCAACCACATTTCACCCAATCTTGCTTAGTTGAGCCGATTAAGAAGAGAAGTTGGTTTTGGATTTATGTTTTCAATTTAGAGGTGGAAAAAGGAAGGGAAAAGGTAGCAATTAGAGAAGCTAAATTGTATCATTAAGTTTCTCAATGTTTAGTATAAATAGAGGGGAGCCTCTTAGGATTGGCATTCATTCTTTTGGAATTCATTTGCTTCAATTCCATTGTAGCTTTTCTTTGTGCAAGTAGTGTTGAGTGCAAGTAGTACAGAGAGAGATTTCTTGAGTGTTTGAGAGTTATTTAGTGAGAGTTTTTAAGTGTTAGGAAAGAGGCTTGAATTGGGGATAAGTTGAAAGTAGGAGTAGCAAGTGAAGTTTTGGTATTGAGCTTAGAAGGAAAATTCATCATTGGAAGCTAAATTTTCAGGCATGCTAGTTATTAGATAAATTTTACTCCTTCCTATGTTGGAATTATTTTTTGTTGATTGAATGCAAGTGCTTGACCAAGTTATAGTTATTTGTCGTAGTTGTTAAGTAAGCTTGTGCATGTAGCTAGATTGGTTATAAGGTTTTTTGGATATCATATTAGTATGATAACTATACATAATTATTATGAATGTCATGATTGTATGGTGTAGTTGTATTTAACTATCTAGAAGGTATACATATAAGACACCAAGATGATTGCATGTTGCACATATGTTTGCATGAATTATGGTATTAGTAATGCTACAAGAATAATAACATGTTAGGTATGTCATCATTAATATATATGATGTTATGCAAACCATGTCGATAGTTTATCATTGAATGGTTACTCATATTTTCCTTGAAAGTAGGAGAATAGTCTATTCCCTAGGGTTAGGGTATACTTTTGAATATGATTATATTGATATTCAACATTAGGGCTGAAAAATATATAAGTGATATATATATATGTATATTATGATTATGATAGTATGTATACTTGACCAAGAGTCTATACCTTTTCACGGTATTCTAGTCTTAAAGAAGGACTTACATTTTAGCAACCCAAAGCCATAATATGAGAGGACTTAAAGGTGTAGAAGCACAAATTCCTCTCAAGCTAATAATGTCCTCCAGATTAGATATGAATTTAGTGAATATTGTAAACATGTGAATATTTGAGTCATTTAATGTTGTGATTATACTTTTGAAATGGAGTCATACTTTTGTAATAGATTCATTTAATGTTGTAATTATACTTTTGAAATGGAGTCATACTTTGGAAATGGAGTCATTTAATGTTGTGGTTATTCTTTTGGAATGGATCATGAGGTATGAGGAATGATATTACATTGAAGTGCTATATTGAAATTGTCAATTTGTGATGTTATGTAAATGTGTTAGTAATGAGGCTTATTCCTGGGATTAGGATAATCCATGGATGGGAGTAACATAGATGGTCAATTAGAACACTTTAATGTACATTACCTTTTGGATTGGAATCATGTTATGTGGTATAATCTTGTCAAGAGTTATTATAGTCATGTTATTTACCAAACCAAGCAAAGGGGTGGGTGAACATACAACTTCCACTTCATAGAAGTGAGACACCACTTCTTAGAAAGTGAGTTTGATGTAATTATCAAATCTTTGACCAAAGTAAGTGTAAGTTTCCACTACGTACACTTGGTTCATTGTGAGCCAGGATTGAATAAATAGGTTGGGAATGTCATGCATGTAAGTGGGTATCCATTATATGGAAGCTCTAGTTATGTAGGACACAACATCATTCTTAGGTAGGCTATTATTATGAGGGTTACTAGACCAATCTCTTCATTGAAGGGAGGGCCATATTAATAGTTAGGTAGATGTCTGGGGCACTGCAATAATTTTGTGGTTGGAGGAAAAGCAATTGGGTGATAATCTCCCTCATGTAGTCAACAGTCAAAATTTGAGGATGTATGTGTAGGAAGGGACATCTAGACCAATTGTACTCTTGATCCATTCAACTCTTGTAAGCTATGTTATGCAATTATGATTTTGCATCTTTATGGAAAATGTATTTGAAAAATAAAATCATTGCATGGGATTATGTAATGTTACTTTATTTATGCAATGGAAATTTTAAATGGGTTTATTTTGAATATGTATCTTTGTCATTGAATTGGAATTTTTTTTTATTGTGTTGGTAAACTTGAACTTTTCTCATATGGGTTGAAATTTAGGTGAAAAAAATGGGTAAAACATTAGGCTTGTTACACCTAGGACTTAAAGGGGACCCATTCACTTGGGTGAATGGATCCTAGGACCTAAATCCAAGACACACAATTTCCAAGGTGTTTTAATTAATGTTGCAATTGTTTAATATAGGTTTTCCTTTCATAAAACGAGAATAATAAGTCTCTAGAATACATAATTTGGTCAATAAGAGGCTTAATTAAGTTCAATTAATTAAGGGGATGCAAACATAGTGTGAAATTGTAAAGATGTACAATTTTATCCACTACATTTAGCCCCCACTTTAGTGAGAGTATGAGCCCATGCTCAAACTCACATTAAAGTAGACAAATAAGTCAAGAGAGGTCTAGTTGTACAACTATTGGAAAGATAAGATGAAAAGGATCAAAGAGGATGATCAAGCCCCCAGGATCAAAGATCCCATGGCAAACCAACAAAGGCACAAAGAGACACATGCATGCAACAGTGATACAAGATACACAATCATACAATGTCAAAATTAATGCAAAGAGGAAGAAGGGTGGACCAAGCTTTGACTATTTTTCCAAAAGGTATGGATCAAGCCTAAGCTATTTGACCAAAAATATTCTCACAAGGGCTAGTGCAATCTGATATACATTAGGTGAGGCCCAAGGAAATAGGGTGAGAAACACACACTAGGTCTATAAGGTGTGAACCCACAAAAAGGTGGAAGATGGGAAAGTCATGCCAAGTATATAGGCTCTCATACATTAACCATATCAAAATTTATACTCCCTAATAACTTTGATAAGTTTCCACACAAGATGTTCATAGGTTTTCACAAGGCTAGCAAGCTGCATTATACTAAACACTTGTGAAGTAAAGGCACCGGTGACAAGCAAGTTGTATTATGCTTAGTGGCCAGGAATTAGTTTTAGGATAGTCAAAGGGGTTTTGCTTAGTTCATGAAAGGTCTCACCTTAGGGAACATCACACTTGATATCACCACCAAGAGAGGAATAGCCAAGGGATAAAAGATTTGCACCTTAGGGAATGCAAGCCATAACATTACTACTAGAAGGAATATCATATGCCAAGAAAGGTCACAATCTTGAAGGACATCAAACCCAATGTCACCGCCAAGAAGACACATCTCATGAATTGAGAAGATCGCACTTTGAATAAAGTCATGTCATTATGCAAGCAATGATAAAGAGGCTTAATGCCCCCCACTTTAAATAAATTGCTAAACACCATGTTGTGGGCAATTACTTTAAAGTAGAAGATGATAAAGGCTAATGTATGAGAGCTTATTTGGAAATCCCTAAGCCAAACATATGTTTCCAAATGAAGCTACATCATGGAAAGGAGGTTTCCCCCCATTTTCAACCCTAAGATAACACATAAGGGATCTACGGATTTAAGGTTAGTGTATGTCTTTCCTATAGTGATATAATAGAGCTTAGAATCATTATCATTCCCCAAATACTCGTAGAACAATTAACACAAAGAAGGAATGACACATAGAGAGTGAAAACAAAGGAAAAACCTTTTGGGTCAATATAGAAGAGACCTAAATGTCTCAATGCCTTGCATTATCCCCAAAACGAAAACACAAGACAAGTGAAAATACAATGGTTACAACATATAGAAGAATATAGATACAAATAGAAGAATGTCACAACAGATTCACCTCCTATGTATCCTTGCACCAACAAAGTGACAAGGGGCATCCAAAGTAGGCTCACAAACATAAAGAAACGCTAAGCAACACAATATGGGGGATCACATTACGTACATGTAATCACACAAAGAACATAAATAGACATAAAGCTAGTATGACACATGTGAGCCAACCTAAAGCAAGTCATTCACATCCCAATCTTGTTCATCATATATGGAAGGAAAATAACTAGCCAAAGGGGAAACAACGAGTGTCATACTAGGACAATCACCATGTTCAACACATGGTGATGCACTCTTTTTAGGAGGATCATCACAGATGTTCTCATCTAAGCTCATGGAAGAGGAAAATAATAAATTTAGCTCATTTTGTACACTTCATCATAAATCTTAACAATCTCATCATCATTATCCAAGTTTATCACATCAAGAGGTCTAATGATAATATACATTTAGGTTTCATGTTGTTGTTGTGGTGAAGGTAGGGAATCATCAGGCTTTGTTTGAGTTAAATTTTGATCTTGGTTTGCTAGTTTGTTCTTTTCTTCTAACTGACGAGTAATGGCACGATGTCTACGCCTACACTCTTTAGCATTTTAGTTTCTTTTAGCACATTTTTCAAGTTGTGATGGTACAGGATAGGGTTTATCAACCATTGGTTTCTTTTCTTCCTGCAAGGGAGGAACAAAAGGAACCATCAAGAGTTGATCAATCAATTTATCTTTAGGTTTATAAACTTGTTTGACCTTAGGAGGAACAACGAGATTCATGTGATTATCTCTTAGTCTCTTATAAGAAATAGGCAAAGGAATCATGGTTGATTTGTCTTAGTTACTTGGAAGAGATTTTGGTTCAATCAAAGTTTCATCAATGATAGGAGGTTCAATCATGGATTCAAGAATATTGCTAATGGATAAGTTTGTTATGCACTTTTCCTTGAAATTTTGGTAAGATTTGAAAAATAAGTCCTCACAAGGCTTAATAGATTCCATGGGTTTGGGCCAAAAGAAATCCATTGAGAAATTCCCACAAGAAGATAAAGGATTAAAACCATTATGATGCACAGTGAAAATTTCATTTCCAAATGGAAATTTTAAGCATTTATGCACTACCAATGGGAAGAAATCTATGGAGCGTAGCCATGGGTAGCCTAGCTTCACATGGAATTGGTCCGATGATGGGATGATGGAGAATGAGATGTCTAGTTGTTTTGGTCCAACTTTTCATGGGAGAGTGATCAAATCTATTGTAGGGAAAGAAAAACCATTATGTGGTTTGATCCATGATTTTGATTGTTCATAAGATTCTTGGTAAAGTTCATGCACAAACCTTAATTCCTCGGTGATCACATTCTCTACACAAATGTGATCAATTAATATCCCATTGGTAGGCTTCTCGTTGATTATTCTAGCTATGTAAAGAGGACCATTGGGTCCATACTTAATTATATCATTTGCGAGAAAGAAATGTCAGGAGACAAGTTGGTTTTTCCCTTACGAGGTTGACCATAGTTTGTAATTCATCCTCATTATCACTCATGTTATCATTAGTCATGCCTTGTACATTGTCAACATTCATCACATCATTCTTGGTGTCACTAGCTTTAACAAATGAGATGTTATGATTTGGCATCGAATTGGTAAAGATATGCAGATTTTGGTTGGGTGGGGCAATAGACTTATTTCCTTGATCATTAACACCACCAATCTGGATGTGATTAGAATCAATGAGGACTTGTATAATATTTTTAAGACACATACATTGTTTTGTATTGTGTCCATTTTTTCATTGATAATGGAAAAATACATTTGTATTATGGTTCACAGATAAGGGCTTAGTCGTATCAAGGGTTCTAATGGGAGGTAAGGCAATTAGGTTCTTGCTTGAGAGTTGCAACATGATGGAATGAAGGGTATCGGGTAACAAAGTAAATTGCCTATTCTTATCCCTGAATTGATATGGATTTGTTGTTTTTATAGAAGCCACTTGAGACTGAACATGTTGATTTTTTTGAGGTAGATTTATTTATATAAATCCACTATTTTGTTTGTTGAATGGTTGGAAGTTATTATGAGGCACGAATTCGGATTTTTTAGGATGATTGGATGAAGTTTTTTCTTCACAATGACTAATTGAATTTTAATAGTCACAGAGAGCCATGCACAAGTGAGTGGAGGGAAATTTAAATATCCCAAGCTTATCTTGAATATTGGTTTGTAAGTTTTCAATGAACATTTTTTGAAGATCGACATCAAGAATCTTAATGTTGATTTTTTAGTAGAGAAATGATAACGTGTTATGAAATCAGTGGCTTTTCATCTTTATTTTGTTTACATTGCATTAAATCCAATAAGGTCATCTTGGGACCAATGTGCACTTGGAAATGGTTGAAGAAGGCATCAACAATTTCATTGAATGAACAAATTGAATTATTCAATAAAGAACAAAACCATTCCAAGGCTATATCTTTCAAGGATCTAGGAAAAATCTTAGCCAAGAGCTCTTCAAAAATGAAGTCACTACATAAGGTTGTATATGTCGAGACATGGTTACTAGGATCTCCTTTACCATCGTATTTCTCAAATATAGGAATCTTTGTGCCTTGTGAAAATTTATCTCTCAATATCTCCAATGATAATGGGTTTTGTTTGACATATTGTGAAGGTTGGCCATTTTGATTTTGGTTCAATGTGAAAATTTATTGTTGGAGGGATGAAACATTTTTCAAAAGTTGGTTAAGGATGGAATCATTGGTTGTGTTTTGAGATGGAGGTGAATAAGGCGGTGTATATGTGTTGGGAGGACAAGTGAATTGTAAGTTTGTGAGAGGTGATGGGTGATGGGTTAGGAGATATGATTTTTTAATTCACAAAGCTAAAAGGATTCCCAGTGGACATACCCAAAGTTGGATTGATGTTTTATTTGGTTGTCTTCTTTTAGTGACAATTGAATGAGTATATGTAGGAATATAAGGCACAATTATAGGGGAGGAATTTGATTTCCACCTTGAATTTGAGTGTACCCCAAAATTTGAGCACAACTAGCCACTGTAGGAACATGATCATCAATAATATGAGCTAGGCTATGCACAATTTTTGTTTTGAGTTCATTATCAAGCATTATCCTCGTGTTATCTATGACAAGAACTACAATACCAACAATATATTCAACACTCCCAAAGTTTGGATTTTTTCTAAGGATTTATCCATTTTTTGCAAGTTAACTTGAGGGACATGAGCAACAATGGTTTAAACATCAATGGGATTGGAAGATATGGGACATACTATTTCAGGTTTGGATTCCAACATGGGTTGACTAGTGTCAACACTATGAGTGAAAGAGTTGGAAAACCCCAAGATCCACAACAGATGTACCAACACACAATGCCATGAGTCTCGAACTACCTCTCACAAAAGTATTGTCAATAGGACACCATATTGTAGTACTCATAAAAGTTTCACCAGGCCAAAAGTGTTCCCAAAATATACAAAAGCACTAAATAAATGTAGTAAACACCCAAAAATAGGACACATGATGCAAATATGTAAATAGATATTGTAGTTTTTAGATCTAACATATAAGTGTAGATCAGGGTAGAATTTGGGGAAATAAAACATGAATCAATAATAGCAACCACAAAACTACCTAAATTCAAGTCATAATGACCCTAATCTAATAATGAAGCACAAATGATGATAAAAATACAAATAATGAAGCAATAAACCTCAATTCCTATGCCATAGTTGAATCATCTCCATTGCTCTTCTCCATTTTGCTTTATTTGTTCTCAGATATGTAGTATGCAAGATATTTGATAAGCTTGATGTTGATGCAAGATAGTTAGATCTCAAGATAGCAAAACTTCAAAGACTATGGTTAAGTTAAAATGAAAGTGATGGCTTGCTTTTATAGAAATCCCAATTCAAATGAAGGGTGAGGATTGAATAATGATATATGATGATCAATGGATGAGATTAATTAAGAAGAAAAGAGATAAGGATGGGAAGGATGGACCAAAACTAAATAATATTTATTTAATTATGGAGGAAAAAAGCCAATGAATGATTAAATAATTAAAATGAAAATAATAATTATTTAATCATATAAGAGAGAGAAAATGAAAATGAGTAATTAAATAAATAAAAAATTATTTAATTGTAGAGGGAAATTAGTGATGTAATTTAAATAAATTAATATTTACTTAAATTAATCAAAAGAAGAATAAAGATAAAGTGAATTAATTAAATAATTCAAAATTACTTGATTAATAGAAGAATATGACATTATAAAATAATTAAATAATTAAAATTATTTAATTATGCAGGAAAGAAAGTGAATTAGTGATAAAATATTGCTTGTGGGCTCGAGACATTTTCCAGTGTCTACATTTTTCCCCTCTTGGATACAATGCGATTCTGAGCATTGTGTCAAAGAATAATAAAAAAGATTTAGCCCAAGATATGCCATGTGTTCCCCGTTGGATGCAGGATACAATGATGCACCCTTGAGAAAATTGACAATTTTTTTGAAAAAATCCAAAAAAATTGGCAAGTTTTCTAATAAGCTAATTTGCAAACGCAAGGGCTGATGAAAGAAATGTTAGCGAGAGGAAAATGTTAGTGCGGAAAGAAGATTAGTGAGGAACAAAAAGGAAGAATGGAATAGATGAAATGGGATTGATATCTTGAGATATTTCTACTAAATGTATAAGCTTTTATTTTATTGCATAATTATCATCATATAACTTATTATGGCAATGGATGGAAAGCACCAAGGTATGACATAGACCAAGGTGTGATATGTTATGCCTTGCAAAATAGACACATGGAAAATAAAGAGTGTCATTGATGTAGACTAGTAACCATAGAACCTTTTTAGAATATGTGAGGACGTAACCACAAAGTATGTTAATCTTGATGCAAGAAAGCGTTAGATGACCTTTAGCTTGCATAGGATGTTCTAATTATTCCAAATAGAAATTCAATCACACATAAGGAACTTAGTTGGCCTAGTCATGTTTCCAAGACAAACCACAAATAGAAATCAAAGAGAAAAAGGTTGCAATCGTCGCTCCTCTCATCACTTGTGGACTTCCTCGAGGCACATATTAACATGACCAAAGATATATCAGATAAAAAGATAAGACAAATTAGACCAATAGAGTCATCAACCATTGACATCTTCTTGCCAACAATGAGCACTTGTATGATAGGGATCTAGATAAAGATAGTGTCTAGTTTTAGGAATGAAAGCATGTTGTATAAGACCAAGGATCCGAATGATGTAACATCCTATATAAGACTAAGGATAGGATTGATGGATAAAGTTTAGCTTCAGAAACGAGGCATGTCGTATAAGACCAAAGATCCCGATTATGTAACATTATGTATTAGACTGTTTGATAGGATGATAAGGATAATTGATGTTTGATTGATGTTGATAGATATGATACATATGATTAGGAAATTGATCGATTTGGATTGAAGACTACTTGGATTTATTGTTTGTTGTTTCAAGATTTGGTGAGCCTAGCTCTCCATTTAATTATTTTGTTGTTTGTGTGTGATCAAAGTGTCAACCTTAGCAAGGGACACTTTATTATGAGATGAATGATTATGATGGATGGAGAATTTTTTATGAAAAACCCTAAGGGACTGCCCTAATTCCTCGGGGGCTCATCGATGATGGCCTTGCCTATGTAAAGCACAAGACAACATAGGGATAGTTTATTATGAAATGTGGATATGGATGGACTAACAATTTATTATGACAAAACCTAAAGGATTGACCTAAGCCTCGAGGGCTCATCGATGATGGCCTTTCCTATGTGAAGTCGTAGAGGCAACGTAGTTTGACCACTTGGACTGACACAAACTCTATTTTCAGAGTTTTTGACACTTTTTTTATTTTTTTTGGATTTTGAAGTTTAATGGTTTTTTTTTTCAATTTTTGAAGTTTTTGATGTTTTTGGACTTTCAGAATGTTTTGATGTTTTGTATTTTTAACTATTTTGATTTTTTGGGATTTTTTTAATGTTTTGATTTTTTTGGGGGGGATTTTTTGAATGTTTTGATTTTTTTTTAATTTTTGGATTTTTGGAATGTTTTGGATTTTTAGAATATATGAATTTATAGAAAATGTTTAGATCACCCATTGAGATAAAAGACACATGTAAGGATTTATTTCCAAACAATATGTATTAACTTTTCCCTAATGTCTGGTAAGGAATGAAACATTATGATGAGATGAATGGACTAGTGCAATGAAAAATGGATAGGTGAAGGATGGGGGTAACTTATTATGGAATGGGGAGCCCATTTGATTCCAAGGACTAACACACAATGGGATTGCATGTTTCTTCCAAGCTAAGGGGTTAGACATATGGCTATGGTGATAATGAAGATGTGAATTAAATGGTATGTGGTCCAAAGAAATGGACATGTCAAGAGTTTTCCAAAAACATGTTTTGAAGTATATGCCCCTAAGTTTTTATCAAGATCAAGTGATGGATTTGGATAGGATATCGATGGGATATGGATAAGATAGAAATAGGACATGAATAGGATATGCAAGATCGAAGATGGAAATAAGTCATGGATAAGATAATGGATATAGCTTGAAGGGTGTGCATAAGGTGAAGTAGATACATGACATGATACTTATGGAGATCCTTAGCCATGTCAAGATCAAAGGTGAAAAAATGGAAGGATGAATTTGAGAAGAGTAATGGATAGGAGATGAGAGATAAAAGGGAATGTGATAGGTAGGATATCATGGATGAAACTTTCCCCCAAGTGTAGAGTTCAAGAGGATAATGGATTACACGTGACACTTGTTTGTGAGGTTTTCTTCATGGTACCTATCCAAGGTGCCACAAGAAGTGGTTTTCAACATTGGAAAAATGATTTCTCTTTACTTTTTCATTTTTTTTTTGAATTTTTGGGAATAAGATGGATGGAGAAGGATAAGGATATGGATAAGTGGATTTGGAAGATAGTGAATGCATGATAGGGAGATGGATGAAGAACTCAAGAATCTAGTTTCATGGATGGTATCTCTTGAGGATGTGCTCCATTAAACCATGGATAATTGGAGGTATGCTCATAGACGTTGGTAGAGTAATGGTAAGGGGAATGAAATGGATGGATGTGGATTTACGCGAAGGAATGGATGAGAAGGATGGAAGGATGACAAATGGATGTTTGGATGATAGATGGGTTGATGGAAGACCTATGGATGAGTGGATGGAAATGTTGGAAAGGTCAACATTAGCACACACCTTGAAGGGTGGTGGAGTTGTGGAAGAGAAGTGGAATTTTTATTTTGAGGTTTAGATAGAGGAGTGGATATAAATTTTGGGATATAAGGACCCAAAATGGATGGAGGTGATGAAGGATTATTAGATGGGGTGAAGGAATTAAGAGTGGATGAAGCTTTTGGATAAGCAAGTTTGGATGCAAATTTTGTTTTTTCTTTGGGATACACTGATTCTATGAGTATTTTTGGAATCCGCATGGTTTTTGACTTTGATTTTTGATTCATGGGCCTTTGTGGAATTTGGGATTTAAATTTTTTTTTTGGATCATATTTTTCTTTGTTGTTGCATGTCATTTTCAATGTACATGTTGATCCTTCAATTTTTGTGGATTTTTGGCTTTATGCATTTGAGATTTGGCATCCAAATTGATTCCAAGAGCGATGTGATAAGTGGATGGAGAGGAATGATATGGAGGTCTTATAAATGGGTTGATGTAGGTAGGATTTTGGAAGGATTTCAAGAATGTGTGTCTTTGGTGATCCTTATTAGGGATATGAGATGATGGATAAAGAGGATAATGTGATTTTAGAGTAGGAATTATAGGTGATGGAATGTAAGGACCCAAGATGGATGGAAGGGATGAAGGACTTGGTTTTGGGATATAAGGGCCCAATATGGATGGAAGGGATGAAAGCTTGGGCTTTGGAATATAAGGATCCAAGATGGATAGAAGGGATGAAGGACTTAGTTTTGGGGCATAAGGTCCCAAGATGGATGGAAGGGATGAAGGCTTGGGTTTTGGGACATAAGGGCCCAAAATAGATGGAAGGGATGAAGGATTGGGATTTGGAATATAATGACCCAAACTAGATTTGGAGGATGGAGAATATGAATGTTTGGATTTAGATGGTAGAGTTTCGGATTTGGGGTGGATGGAAGGAATACCAACATCTAGAGATTTATAGCCAAGACCATGATAATTAGGATTTTCTTAGATTTTGATGGGTATGGGTTCTAATATGCCTTGCTAATGTAGGCCTAACCCTTTGCCTTGATAATTCATTTTTTGAAAAATACTTTTTCCAATGGGATACTTATTTTGGAAACAAGATGTGAGTTCATTTTGAGGAGGATATGGCATGGAAGGAATGATAGGTTCTTGAAGGAAACTAGATTGGATGAAGGTGCAGGAAGAACCCATTTGATAGGTCTGGGTTTCATGAGTAGCTTGGATAGGGGTGGTGAGATCTTGTGGAGGATTAGGATCATGACATGGAGATGAAGGGATACTTGGATTGTGTGATGGAGATGGAGGAAAATAATAATCTTGACTTGGGGTAGTATCATGGGATGGGGTGGAAGGGATATTTCTCTTGATATGGACGTGGATCATGGGGTGGAAGGGGATCATGTGATGGAGTGGATGTGGCATCTTGATCTTGATTAGGAGGGGTGTCATTAGATAGGGTGGAAGGTGTACTTTGATCTTGATTTAGAGAGGGATCATGAGATGGTATGGAAGGTATACTTTACTCTTGGGATGGAGGGGATCATGTGGGGTTGTGGAAGGGATGCTTTGATTTTGATATGTAGAGGAATATATGTTAGCATGCTTTGGATTATTCTCTTGACATGGATCCAATTCCAAAGATGGGGTATGAGTTTGGATATGTATAGGGGACTCTTGGATGGATTCAATATTTTGACATGATAGGGTTGGATTTGGAATGAGGCTCTTTAGAGTGGTCTTGATTGATATTGGAATGAATTATGGTGTTGGTTTTGGTACTTTTGAATCATAGAAGGAATTTGTATCAAGAGATGAATTAGCTTGGATTTCATGATTACCTATTGTGGATAGCCCTTGGGGCTAAGCTTGAAATGTTTCATTATTGGGTGATTTATTTGATGGAGATGGTGTGGATGTTTTTTGAAAATCCTTAGGGGATGAAGGAATGGTGAGAGGAATGGTGAGAGAAATGGAATCATATGAGGTGGATGTATCATTGGTGTGATCTTTTTGGAATGAGCCATTTCCAAACATAGGTGGATGATTTTGATCATGCTTGGAAAATGTGTCTTGACATATGCTTAATTTCTCATTAGGTGAATTACTGGTATGATATACAATAATAATGCCACCTTGATCGATAAGGTATTGGATAAGATTCTTAAGACTATGGAAATTTCTTGTTTTGTAACCTTTTCTTCGGTGATACTCCCAATATTCATTCTCATTCCACCATGTTGGTTTGAATTTTTTTGGTTCATAACTAGTAAACTTAGGAAGTGTGATAAGATTAGTGGTGATTAAATTCCTTAAGGTCAATTCAATAGGTTCCCCCAATGATGTATATGTTATGTTTGGCTTATAGGTGTTGAATAAGAAAAATGAGAGAGGGGGTGAATCATTTGTAACAAACCTTTAAAAATTTTCACTAGAAATTAAATCAATCACAAATCCTTTATTTTGCTAATCTAATTATTCATTAAGTGCAAAGGTATAAAATAAAAAAAATCACACATACACACTAACACCATATTTACGTGGAAACCCCAATAAGGGAAAACCATAGTGAGGAATATCTTATAGTATAGAGAATATCAAAACCAATTACAAAGGATCACTACCAGAGAAGGCTCACTGCCAAAATAGGACTCATTGTCTAGATCAGGACTGACTGTTTAAACAAGGGTTAACCACCTACAGGGCTCACTGCCACATAGATACAAAGAAGATAGAAGAGATATGTTACAGAGAGAACACAATCTCAATGCAATAGAGATTTCCACCATAATTCGCTCAAACACTTGCAGACATGCTTGAATGATAGAGTACACCTTCAACTCAATTCTTTTGGAAAATCAACATTTAGACTAATCACTAATCTGCACCAACTCACATTACTTACATACTAATTCACATATATCTTGCTCTATTTCTTTGCACTTATATTTTCACCAATATTTCATCTTATATTTAGACCATCTTCAACTTTGAAACATATCCAAAGTCATCCATACACCATTTGCATTTACAAATTCAAATTAGGTCAGTGCCATAACATTATAGGGTGGAATTAGAATTAGGGTGACCCAATCACACATTTCAACATGCTTCCATAATCTTCAAAAGTAGTGTTAACACTAGGTTGGCCAAACTAGTGTTAAACATATAAATCAATTAAGCACACACAACCTTAGCACGATCAAATCCTTCCACATAACAAAATTATCTTCAACATGATCATATCACCTTAACTCCAGAACTGCAAGTCATAAGACTCAAACAAGAAGAAATACAAAGCAACTACATTTCTCTTGAACCTTAGCCAGATACCCTAAAAAACATAGTTCACAATTGGTGAACATAACTCACATTATGTAACGCCCCGCCACACAACCCTAGGGGAAGTTGCAATTTACTACACAAACAAACTATTTTTTTTTTGAAAAAGAACAATTAACATGCAAGTTCACTAACCATTTCCAACCAATCCCCTAAGGTTACGACACTGAGTTACTTAAACCCAAACAAGAACATGAATTAAAACCTTAACATTTAATTACTTAACGATGAAAGTTCACATACATTCCATACATAATAATTTACATCAAAGAATATGAGATACCACTTGATTCCAATAATATATTTTACAACATGATTACAACACTTATTCCCCAAATGAGATAAATCCAATAAGCATGATTACATATTACAAATTCCACCTCGATAACAAATGAGGGGTAATAAAATACAAGATCAACTGAATGAATTAAGGAAAGAAACTAGATCTCATGAGCTCTCCAACTGAAAATCTCATCCACACAAACAAGAGCCAACCCAACGGATTAAGGTGCACGTTCCACCCAACCATGTGATACCCAAAGGCTCACCCCCCATGCTAGGAGATAGTAACCAAGAATTCCTATACAAGACCATCTACCACATGGCACAGGCTAAAACATAACTAAACTAAAGGATACAAGTACAACATCACTTAACACAAAGGTTACAATGCTTCCAGAGTACAAGGTTCATTTATATAGTACAACAAACTGACATCTGGTTGACATAGTGAGAGTGTCACACGACATTTGCTATGAGTTACCCTAGCTCAACTGTCTAAGGAAACCGAACCCACATCTTGGGCTATCCAAGCTCAACTCTACCAGCCGCCAGACCCTCATACCAATAGCGCTTCTCGTCTCATCTCAAACCTTAAAAGCGAATGAGTTATGAGAGAGGCATTAATTATTTAATTATTTTGAGAGTTTTCTTTAATTCTTTTAAAGTTATCACTTACTTAAACCCTAAGTGAGTTACCCTGGCGCCCCTTTGTGTGTCAGACCCCCACATAAAGCCACTCTCCTATCGACAACACATACGGTACAAAGACCACAAACTGATGGGTAACTGGATGAGACGACCTCTCCTAACCAAGGAGGCAACAAATAAAGGAAACTCACTCCAAACACAGGAGGAAACAAAAGTACAAAACCCTCTCCAAATACTGGAGGCTACAAAGGTCAAAACCCTCTCCAACCATTGGAGGAAACAAAGGTCAAACCCTCTCCAAGCATTGGAGGAAATGAAGATACAAAAATCACTCCTTCCCAAGGAGGCACAACCGCATAACCCTCTCCTAATCCCAAGGAGGCACAAATCCCAAGACAATCCAAAGGTTGACTATCATAATGACAACCCATACAAATAATCAAACCCCTATCTGGAAGACTTTAAAACATTAACTCTATTTTCACGAACCTCGAGAAAGAATAATTCAACACTAAAAAAAGCACTTCAAGCAGTTAAATAAGCTAAAGTTAGGATTTCCTAAATCTAGTCAATCTCAGTTTTCATTACTTGCATTTATCCAATCAAATTCACCAATTTCATTTCACGACATTGAAATATTTAAAAACCAATCATTTACTCTAAGTTTCACAATTAAATTCCATAATCAAGCATTTTAATAATTAATGTCATTTGATTAAAATAATTCAATCACTTACTCTAAGTTTCACGATTATATTCATAATCAAAACACTTTGATAAATAATACATTTGTTTATAATATTCGCCTTTAAATATACATCATACAATAATCTTTTTAATAAACATGTCTAAATATAAATTATATATCAACATAAATATATAATTATATATACTTAATGTGTATATAATTGCATATATATATTCAATATATATATGACTATAATTTAAATATAAATATAACTAATAATTCAAAAAACCATTAATTAACATATATAATAAAATATATTTTAAATAATAACAAAAAAAATTCATTTAAATTAATATATTAAATATATTATATTTTATATAATGTATAATATTAAATATTATATATATTATATAAAATATAATATAAATAAAAATTAAATTAAATAAAATTTTAAAATTTTAAAAATAATTAAAAAAAGCCAAGTCACATTTCCAGGCAAGGCTCCACCCTAGCCACCTTCTCGCCCTATGGGTGGCTGTGGGGCAGCACTCCTCCCCCCCATCTTTTTTTTTAATTCACAAAAAAAAAGAAGAAGAAATAAAACGTGTTTTGTTTTCTGGGTGATTTCACAGAAAGAAAAACACAAAGTTTTTCACCAAACCATTAAAATTCGTGAAAATGTAGATATATATAAATATATATGTAATATGTATATGTATGTGTATATTATCAAATATACATATATATATTATATATATATAAATTTCCTAGCTTACAGTCAAATAGAAGAAAATTTTCTCACATAACCAAATACCCAGCAATTATAAATTCATAGAATGATAAAACAACAAATGGTTTAATTTTCAGTTTGACAGGAAGATTTTCTTTTGATTTTCCTTCAATTTTCCATTGTAAGATTCTTGCATTGATTTTCTTTTTTTTTTCAAAATTTCAACAAAGTTTGCAAGTATTGGACAAATTTCACAAGGGTTTGCATTGAATTTAAACAACATTTTGAAGATTTTCAAACAGCAAAACAAGGATTGAAACTCATTTCCAAAATGAAAGTAACAAAAATAAAATTAAAGAGGGAACTTGGTTTTTTTCTCCAAAGCTTGAAGATTCCAATGGAGCTTTCAATTCCTCTTTGAATCCAGCTCAAGCAAGACTTTCAATCTCCTTCCCAAATCCAAAACAAGCCACAGCCAAGAATTTTTTTCCCCAAATTGGAAGATTGAAAATTAGATGAGATTACATTTTCTAAAATAGGGTTTTTCCCCAAATTGATCAAAACCCTAAAAATCCCACTCACTAAGTTTATTTTTAAGACATTAGGAGGATATTTCCATTTCTACATTTTTAAAACAATTTCTAATTTATAATTCAAACTTCACGCATTTTCAAAATTCTCATTCAAAACAAAAGAATACAAATTTTGCAAAGAATTTACTTTATCAACAATTTTCAAAAGTGAAATTAAAACACATTATCCTTTATTTATTTATTTATTTTAATTTAACTCTAACTATCCAAACAAGATTTCTACTTTTATTTTCAATTAAATCTTACTATCCAATATGATTTCCATTTTCATTAATCTAATTTAATTAATAAACTCAATCTAATTTTATTAATTAAATCAAATCAATCAATAAAATAAATGACGTTTCAACATTGCAAATAAATACATTTAAACATCATTTTAACTACGCAAGTCATTTAATAACCTTTAAAATTTGAAATTAAATAAATACTCAACGTGAAATGGACCAAATTAAAACAACTAACTTGACAACAACTCAACGAAAAACTATGACCAAGGTGACAACTTGGCACAGAAAACCTAGCTACTATCTCCCAATCATTTTTGTTGGTCAATGGACACGCTCAAACTTGTGAACCAGGTGGAGTCGATGTCATGTACTTGTCAACCTGTGGACAAAGAGTACATCGAACATGCATATACACATAATATGATCAAACACACCGTGAAGAGGAAATCTCAAAATCGTAGAGCACTCGCAAGCGAGTGATACAATCCCGTCCCCTTCACCAATACAATATCACTAACTGACGCATCTAACATCAATAACATGATCAACAACATAAATCATCATTAAATCAAATATTTGCTAAGCTATTCCAAAGCATGCCATAAAGATAACATCAGATTAAAATAACATCACATCAAAATATAATGTTTACAACGCTTAATCGATAACAGTCAAAAGTAACCAAGTTCCAAAGCCACATCATAAACATAACAAAACATTACAAAGAAAACACTGCCGAACAAAAGAGCCAAAACGGAGGGGTGTTACACATTGTACAATGATCTGAAAACCCAAATCTTGGATATAGCAACTTCCAACAACCATGATCAACATATTTGAACCACACAAACATAGAGAAAATTCCAGAGCAAAACCTGGAGCAACAACTGAACACTTGCAACCTTTCTTCATTACAATTTTCTTAATATCCTCAACATATATAGCCAATAACCATTATCCATGACATCATTGGCAACAACAACTAGTTGAGAACCAATTAATCATCTAACATCAATGACAACATCTTCATCATAATTCCTTCATACTTACAACAATCTCCCCCTTTGTCATTGATGACAACACATGATGTGAGAAACCATCAAAGACAACACACTTCCTCATGATTTTACTTTCTCCCCCTTAGTAGATACTTTTTTCGCATCTTTCTCTCTTCTCTCTTTTATTTTCACATCTTTCTCTCCTCTCTTTTCTTTTCACATCTTTCTCTCCCCCTTTGACATCAGTGGCAAAGGCATAGGATGTTTCACATTGATTTCCCCTTTAACATCAAGAACAAAATACTCTTTCAATGACAACACATAACACTACCTACTCCCCCTGAGAGGTAGCCACCAAAACATCAGGCCAGAAGAAAGATAGATCCATAGATCCACCAGACTAATGCATCTCCATATGCATCTAGTTCAAGAAAGGAGGGGCAATAACCCCTAACTTCTCCTGGAGATACTCAAAAGTATCTTTAGGAAGAGCCTTTGTAAATATGTCAGCTACTCGATCCTTCATCGACACATACTCAAGTTTAACTTCATTCTCCACAACCTTCTCTCTCAAACAAGTGATACCTGATAGATATATGATTTGTCCTTGAGTGCATCACTAGATTTTTTGAAATGTTAATTGCACTTGTATTATCATAGAAGATAGAATAGGATCATCATACATAACTCTTATATCTTTCAATGGTTGTCTCATCCACAAAACTTGTGTATAGCAAGATGCAACAACAATACACTCAACTTTAGTAGTAGATAAAGAAATTGAATCTTGTTTTTTACTCAACCAAGCCCCCAATCTACAACCAAGAAAGAATGCACCACCACTTGTACTCTTTTTATCATCTACACAACCAACCCAATCTGCATCTATGTAAGCACTTAGTGTAAAATCAATAGCCCTAGGATACCATAACCCATAATCTAGAATGCCATTCAAACATCTAAATATCTTCTTAACATGTGTCTCTTTAGGGTCTTCTTGAAATCTAGCCACAAGAAAAAATGCATGCATGATATCCAGTCTAGTAGGAGTCAAATACAACAAACCTCCAATCATAGATTTGTACATGCTCTGACCAGCCTTTGGTGAATCATCATCTTTACTCAATTTGTAACTAGTCACCATAGGAATGCATACGGTTTGGAACCATCCATCCCAAACTTCTTCAACATTTCTCTTACATACTTTGACTGTGAAATAAAGATCCCTTTCTCTATTTGATTAATTTGTAGCCCAAGAAAGAAATTCATCTCACCAAAAATAAACATCTCAAATTCTTTTTGCATCTCTTTAGCAAACATCTTGCACATTGTTTCATTTCCTCCAAAGATAATTTCATCAAGATGTAGAACTACTATCAAGATCTTTTCATCCTAAATTTTAAAATAAAGATTACTATCTATCGTACCTTTGTTGAAATCTTGCTGAGACAAATATCTATCTAACCTTGCATACCAAGCTCTAGGAACTTGCTTCAATCCATATAAATCCTTCTTCAATCTACAAACCATAACCAGTTGATCTGACAACTAGAATCCTTTTGATTTTTCCATGGACCTCTTCTTTTAACTCACCATTCAAGAATGCATACTTAACATCCATTTGATATACCTTGAAATCTTTATAAGCAGCAAATGCCAAAAATATTCTAATAGCTTCTATTCTTTCCACCAAAGAAAAATTATCCTGAAAATCTATACCTTCTACTTGTGAGTAACCCTTATACACAAGCCTTGCTTTATTTCTAACTACTTCTTTGTTCTCATTCAACTTGTTTCTAAATACCCATTTTGATCCAATTATATTTTTGTTTGTTGGTCTAGGGACCAATTCCCAAGTTTTATTCTTCTTAATCTGGATAAGTTCCTCTTTCATAACTTCCTCTAATACTCATCTTTACATGCTTCACTTACGGTCTTTGGATCAATCTCAAAAAGTAAACACGGATTTATCTCACCAACAGCAACAACTCTGCTTCTTGTCAATACTCCTTTCTTTTTGTCTCCAATGATTTGATTTTTTGAATGATTCTTCTGCACATATCTAGGTGTCTTAGGGGACACCACCAGAGCTTCTTCTTCTCTTCTTCTTCTTCATTCTGCTTCTCCTATTCTTCCACAACTTCTTCAATTCTTACACAATCAAGTTCATCAGATACATATCCATCAACTTCAATTGAATTCTTCATTGCTTCACCAGCCTTGACATTTGTGCTTTCTACAATCTTTCTGTCTTTTATTGAAACATATGTAAGCTTTTCTCTTAGTAGAATATCCATGGAAAATACCTTCATCACTTATAGCATCAAACTTCCCTAAATTTTCTTCATCTCGTATGATATAACATTTACTTCCAAATACCTTGAAATACTTAACAGTACGAATTCTTCCACACCATAGCTCATAGGGGGTCTTAGTACTGTTGGCTCTTACATGAACTAGACTGAACACATAGAAAATAGTGTGAATAGCTTCTCTCCAATAAACTTATGGTAAACTAGCTTCAATAATCATTAATCTAGCAGCTTCTTGAATTGTTTTGTTCTTTCTTTCAACAACTCCATTTTGTTGAGGAGTTCTAGGAGCAGATAATTGTCTTTTTATTCCATGAACTTCACAAAACATATTAAACTCATGGGAGGTGAATTCACCACCTCTGTCAAAACTCAAGCATTTTATTCTCAAATTCACTTCATTCTCTACCATAGCTTTGAATGTCTTGAATCTATCTAATGCATCAGATTTCTCTCTAAGAAAAGTAACCCATGTATACCTAGAGTAATCATCAATCAAAAGCATAAAGTACCTTTCATCTTATAGACTTCTCACTCTTCTAGGACCACATATATCTATATGAATCAAATCCAATAGTCTGGTAGTAGATTGTTCCTTTGATATGAAGTTGTTTTTTGCTTACTTTCCAAACTGATAATTCCTACAAATAGCATTAACAGGCTTTGTAGTCCTTGGTAATCTCTTACAACTTGCACTACACTGATCCTTGCCAAGTTATCAAAATTCATGTGACACATTCTTCGATGCCATAACCAACTGTCATTAATCTGAGTCATAAAACAACATCCCTCAACACCCTTAAGCTGATATATAATTTCTTAAGACTTCTTTCCTACAACAATCATTGTTTTGGATCATTTCCTGTTTTCACATCTTTCATCCTCAAATACAAGATTATATCCTTTACTACACATTTTTCCAACACTCAAGAGATTATGCCTTAAACCCTTAACATACTAGACATCATTAGTATTATGCTTGCCATCAAAACTTACTAAACCTATCCCACAAATTTTAGCACCAGTATCATCTCCAAACATAACTAAGCCTCCATCATATTTTTCTAGTTTAACAAACTTACTCTTATCACTGATCATGTGATGTGAACAACCACTATCAACAACCCAATAGTTCTTTTCTCATTTAGCATCTAGGGTAGAGATTACAGTATCTTCCTCTTTCTCTTTCTTCAAAGGACATTCCTTTACCTTTCTTTTAAATTTAGTAGAAGTGGGCTCATCTTTTATAGCTAAGAAAAAGCATTCATTGTCATTAAAATCTCCATAATCAGACTCATCATCAGAAATACTAGCATTCTCATTCACATAATATGCTCTGTTGATTTTTTTGCCTTTGTTTTCTTTGTCAATTTTTTGTTTGTTCCTCTTAGCTCTCTCTGGACATCTCGAAGCATAGTGACCTATTCCTCCATAGCTAAAGTATTTAAAGGGTAACTTACCTTCATACTTTTTGGAGCCTTTCCTAATTGTTCTCACAAATTTAGCTTCTACTTCATTTGGATCTTCAACTCTTGTAGCCTTAAAAGTAGTTTTTGATTTGGATCCATTTCTCAAATTTGGTTTTCTCATCTCATAAGATGTTAGAGTTTCCAATAATTGATCTTTAGTATAAGTCTTGTAATCCACGTATTCTTCAATAGTAGATATCTTTTCAGTGTATGCATTAGGAAGAGTTATAAGAATCTTCTTCACAATCCTAGGTTCATCTACCACAGTACCAAGTCCTATCATTTCAGCTACCAACTCATCTATTCTCTATTGGGAAAAAGATGGACGTCGTAGGACACGTCAACTATGCCATAAAGTGAAAACAAGCACAGTTCATTTCCCACATTAACCCTTAGAGAGAAACTCATGCAAATTAGTTTCAACAGCACCATTAACAAATTCAAACACATAGAACCAACAATCATGAAATATGAAATAGAAGACATGAAAACACATATATACATGGGGAAAACCCTTTCAGGTAAAAAGCCCCACACTCCAAAAGCCCAGATCACCATTGTATTATTCAACAACAAAAATAGTTACAATATAATATCAGGCTCACGACCTTTATAGAGATTACATCTTTTTCCATTATGGAGAATATTCGACAGTATAACTCCTTGCAACCACCTCTCTCAACAAGAGACATCTCGCAGCTACAGAACCACATGACTCGAACACCAGCCTCCCAACCTCTTTATCACACAGTCGCTTGACCTTCACCTTCTATGAGATATATCTCTCTCTCGACTTCCCAGCCTCGCGGATAGTTCAGAAACACCACAACCTGCATCCAGCCTCTCGTCTTGTACCCAACCTCACAGCATGCACCCAAGTTCTTAGCCAGTCTGTGCTCAACATCTTAGCCTTTTTGCTTACATTTGGCCTCTCGGCCTGCATCTAGCATCTCAACCCTCTCAGCTTGTTCAACACCCAGCCTTTCAACATCTAGACAGCCTCTTGGCCTTTGCCTCGTAGCCTCAACCAGCACCCAACCTCTTGCCTTGTCCCATAGCATGTTTAGCTTCATAGCCTGCCCAACTTCTTGGCCTACCTCTAGCCTCTATGCCTACACTCGGCCTCTTAGCCTGCATCTAGCATCTCAGCCTCCACGCCTTCTGGTTACCACTGCTCACTGTCATCGCCACTCTCTGCTCCAAGCTCTGAGAGAGTCATCTCTCAGCCTTCACCTAATCCAGCATTTTGGCCTGCAGCTTGGCTTGTCTAGGTTTACCTCCATTCTCAGCTCCTAGCTCCAAGAGAGATTCCAGAGAGACACCAGAGATGAGAGTGTCGAGAGATTATCATTCATCTCTCTCTCTGACTCTTCAACTGCCACACCCCTTTAGGGTTTCGCCTCAAGCCACACACCATCATCTAGCATGCAATCCTGGCTGTGGAATAAGCAGTCAAACAAATCTCCATCATTGAGCTTAGGGTTCTCCATGAGTCACCAAGTCAACCATCAAGCACATGGGCTCACATGTCATATGTCCTCCACATCATCACCACCTGTTGGCCTTCATCACGATCCACCAACCTTATCGGGTCCCAAGTAGTCCCCACAAGCATCGGCATCCAAGTCGCTCTATCACTGGAGAACCAAACTTCAAAACCTCTTGATGAAAGTTATGAAGTTCCCAGAACCCGCGACTCACCGATAAAGGGATCACCTTGTCGCCCAAAACTCAAACTTCTGAACCTCTTGATGGAGGTTACTATGTTCCCGAAACCCATGACATGTTGACAAAGGGATCGCTCTGTCGCTCAAAACCCAAACTTCCAAACCTCATGTTGGAGGTTACAAATTTCCCAAAACCCGTGATAAGCCAACAACAAAGGAAGTAGCCTTCCCTTCACAGAAGCTAAGTCAGGAAGTTACAAAACTTCAGAACCCCGCAACTTCAGTTAGATAAACTTGAAAACCAACAACTTAACTTAGGCCAATCAAGGAGGAAAACACAACTACTCCAGGAAGTTGATCAAGCCAGTAATTTGAGTCACAATTCTCAACATTCTCCCACTTGACAAAGAACTTACTAGCTTCTTCCAAAGAAATCACAAGAATCTAAAACAATGCTTATGCACTCTAACCAAGACACCTGCAATGAAATCCAAGATGTCCACCAACTCAGGCAATTGTTCTAGTCATCCACCATAGGAAAAAGGAACGAGCCAAGGTGTATATGCACCAATCTCAAGAACACAAGCATCAGATCCTACAAATAGCAAGGGCACCAACACTGCCATCACTCTATTGTGCTCACGAGCTATACTGAAGCAACACAACATCAACTTCAAAGCCCTCAACATGAACACAACCGTGAAGCCATCCTTTAGAAAACAAGATAGAACATTAGCTAGAAAAACAGCCAGAAAACTAACTACTCCCATCCAACTGATCAACCCACGCGACTGAAAATAGCACCCACAACACGTGCTAATCCATACAATCACTCATACCTCCAAGGTATCAACATCAAAAAACTCATGCCACTTACATAGCCAACCCATCAATAGAAAATACAAGCTCCAAGTGCCAACCAGTCGAAGAAGACCAAACACATCCAAGAACTCCCATTGCATGGGTAATGCCAAAGCTAAAAGAAACAAGGAATACCGAGTCTACCAACAACATAACATAGAGAGTGTAAAAATGTGGTTACAAGGAACCATCCACAATGATATGCACATCATGTAACTGTAGAAAATCCTCCTACATACACCTCTAAATGCCAACTATGTCACCTTATTCTCCATGTATCCATGAGCACCTGCAACCGATCATCTCATGTTAAACTCCAAATTCATCACTAAACCATCATGAAGTTCTCAAGCATATGACCAATGCACCTAATACACAAAGAACCACTGGACCATTATCAAAGCTCCAATCATCTGAACCAATAACTTATCATGACATCATGATCTACACATCCCCCTTAGGAGATCCCATGGTCTAAGTGAACATACCATGGTCTCAAGAGCAATGCATCATGCCAAAATTCTAATGCGCAATTAAGAGTACCATGACATGAAACAAAACAAACTCTAAACCAACATCATTTGTCAAGCACCCCCAACATCTCAACCAAAGACTTCAAGAGTCCTTCATGGCTCCAAGATGTTACACATCTTCAAATAGTGTCCATGCAAATGCAAAAGAATCCTTCTACAACAACAAGATCTAAGAGTCCCTCCTAGTAACACCTGCAACACTAAAGAAGACCATTGACCACCATGTGATGAATCCATGGTCATTGCTAAAGCTCCCACTAAAACATGACACCGAGCTTTCCAAGCATCATGACCAAACATCTACTAAATTAAAAAGCCTTTAGGTCCACATAGCAACATGTCCATCTGACAACAATGCTAAGCAGCTCCAAGATCTCCAAACCAAGCAGACAAACACCATCATTGTCAAAAGATTATACAAGGCAATGTATCCAATCTATCCATGACATTGTGATACATGTGCTATAGGTCCACATAGTCGACTATTCAGGTACTCAGACACCAGCCATCTTCTCATCTCAAAGAAATCACACCAATGCACAAGTAACCACAGACAAGGCCAACTAACAAGTCTACACCAACACTGAATCAACCTTTTGGATATAGATAGTCCACTTTTGATTTATCTCACTGTAGCCAATGGGTAGCTAATCCACCAACCGCATAACTCAAAGATCAATCACAACAAACATGCAAACCCATCATCGCACCAGAAACTTCAAAACTAAGATCTCAAAGAAAAACAACAACATAGACAACTTGACTCAAACACTAGATCAAGCTTAGATCCTATCCGCCAATCACGTCCACAACGAGCACCATAGTCAAGGAACCCACAAGCACCACCACAAGAATGTTGAGTGAAAAATAACATACCAACACTCCCATGCAAAGAAGACATCACACCTCCTCAAACCATACCAAAATGCAGCTATCTCATCTAGTCACATCCAAAATCCAAGGTCTAGAAAATAGCTTAACAACTGCTACACATAACCACAATTTTTGCTTGACCGTGTAAAACCTGCAAAACCATAGAACCATGCAAGTATAAACCATCCTTAAAAGGAAACAATAATTCAGGAACTCCAGGCCCATTTCAAGCCAACTCCAAAACCACCAACATGCATATGCATTCGAGAGATAAGCTATTCAAAAGTTTTCAGATCATCTAATGGCCAACTCCATAGCCTTCATGCAATCAGGGTACAATAAGACTGTGCCTTCCAATACCAAGAAAACCACCCAACATAGGCACATTACTCCATGACTGAACAACAACCCAAGCTTCTCCATATCATCAAGGAGCCTCTCACATAGACACCCAATATGAAATATTTGCTGCAACACAACCACGAAGCAAAATATTCCACCCCCATGCATCAGGGTTATACTACTACCAACTCACAAGCTTTAGGTAACATCATTTCAATATGACCAACTCAAGTCTCTCCATATTCACCATCTTACATGTTGCATATTGTCTCAAAAACTTTAATAGAAGAGCAATAATTTCCACTCATCAAAGGATCAAAACATCAACCGATTCCTCCAAATTTCCTCAGGCCCAAGACTAAGAAATCTTCATAGAAGGAATTCCCAAAACCAACAACACACCAAGAAGAAACACATCCTAGAAGAAGGATCTGATACCATTTATTGGGAAACAGATGAACGTCGTAGGATGTGTCAACTATGCCATAAAGCGGAAACAAGCACAATTCATTTCTCTCTAAGGGTCAATGTGGGAAATGAGTTGTGCCTATTTGCACTTTACGGCATAGTTGACATGTCCTACGATGTCCATATTTTTCCCAACATTCTCAATACATAATATTTAATGTTCTTATCTTTAGACATATGTAGGACCTCAAACTATGCCTCTAAATTCTATAACTTTGATTTTTTGACCTTTTCATCTCCTTCATGCATCTTTTCTAAATCATCCCATACCTCTTTAGTAGTCTTAAGATTCTTGACTTTAATCAACTCCAAATGTGAAAGATTTTTCTTCAAAATGAACTTTACCTTGTTGTTTGCTTCATGTGCCTTGATTTCATCAAATGTGCTCAAACCATTAGCTAGAGGAGTATAAGTAGTTTCAACATCATATCCACAATACTCCAGATATGCTTCCATCTATATTTTCCAAATAACATAATTTGTTCCATTGAACCTAGGACATTCAAAAGTGATCTTGCTCACCATCCTAGACCTTCCTTAAGTGGTTAAGCTCTTCTCCAGGGAACAAAGCTCTGATACCAATTATTGAACAAGACAACTGAGAGGGGGGTGCATCAGTTGTAACAAACTTTAACCTTTAAAAAATTTCATCAAAAATTAAATCAATCACAAATCCTTTCTTTTGTTAATCTAATTAATCATTAAGTGAAAAGGCAGAAGCTGAAAAACATCACAATACATAATAACACCAAATTTACATGGAAAATTCAATAAGGGAAAAACCACGATGAGGAATAGCTCACAGTATAGAGAATATCAAAACTGATTACAATGGATCACTAGCAAAATGACTCACTATTCAAACAAGGGTTAACCACTCGGAGGGCTGCTGCCACAGAGATACAAAGAAGATAAAACAAATATGTTACAAAGAGAAGACAATCTCAATGCAACAAAGATTTCCACCACAATTTTCTCAAACACTTGCAGATATTCTTGAATGACAAAGTACACCTTCAACTCACTACTTCCAAAAACTCAGTATTTAGACTTTGCATTGATCTACACCAACTCACATTACTTACACATTGATTCACATCTATCTTGCTCTATTTCTTTGCACTTGTCTTTTCACCAATATCTAATCTTGTATTTATACCATCTTCAACTTTGAAACATATCCAAAGTCGGTCATACACCATTTGCATTTACAAATTCAAATTAGGTTGACACCAAAACATTCTAGGGTGGAATTAGAATGAGGGTGACCCAATCACATGCTTCAACATGCTTCTATAAGCTTCGAAAGTAGTGTTAAATACAAGGTTGGCCAAACCAGTGTTAAACACATAACTCAATTAAGAACACACAACCTTAGCATGATCCAGTCCTTCCAAATAACAAAATTATCTTCAACATGATTATATCACCTTAACTCTAGAAGTGAAATTCATAAGACTTGAACAAGAAGAAATCCAGAGCAGCTACATTTCTCCAGAACCTCAACCAGATACCCTAAAAAATATAGTTCACAACTAGTGAACATAACTTGCATTGTACAATAATCCAGAAGCCCAAATCCTAGATGTAGCAACTTCCAACAACCATGATCAATATATCTGAACCACACAAACATGGAGAAAATCCCTGAGCAAAACCTAGAGCAACAACTAAACACCTGCAACCTTTCTTCATTACAATTTTCTCAATATCCTCAACATATACAGCCAAGAACCATTATCCATGATATCAATGACAACATTAACTAGTTGAGAACCAATTAATTAATTGACACCAATGACAACACCTTCATCATACTTCCTTCATACTTGCAACAATAGGTGGTGTACGTTGTCTTGGGCACAGTTCTCTATGTGTTCTCCCAATTATTTGATGGTGTAGGATTGCTTGTTGTGTGGCTAAGTGGAAGTGAGGTGTTGTTTGGTTGGTTGAATTTTGTGTTTGTCATGTGTGTTTTTGAGGTAGGAGGTGGTATGTTAGGTTGTTGGTAGAAAGGATTTGTGAATTGGAATTTTTGTGGTTGTGATTGGGGTGATGTACATGAATATATGGAGGTTGGATAATTTTGAGACATGGGTAGGTTGGATTGATGTGATTAATAAGTTGTTTATGATGGTATGGATTCATGAGGAAATGAAGGTTGGTCCAAGTTAGAATGATATGGTTGGTAGGTTGGTTGTGATGATATGGACTCATGAGAAAATGAAGGTTGGTCCAAGTTGGATTGATATTATTGGTATGTTGGTTGTGATGGTATGGACTCCTGAGAAAATGAAGGTTGGTCAAAGTTGGATTGATATGATTGGTAGGTTAGTTGTGATGGTATGTTCATATTAAAAGGATAAGGACATATGTCCTCCAATGTGTACCTCTTTTTTGAACCCCTAGTTTGAATATTATCAAATTGTTGTTGGAGGTCCTAGAGTTATTGAGTTAAAGCGTCTAGTGATTGGTTGCCTAGTGTGGATACCATGTTTGGTTATGAAAGTGAAGGTGGAGGAGGAAGGTAGTTTTGGTTGTCTTTTTGATAGTTTTTTTTGTAATGGTATGTTTGGTGGTTGGGAATTTTTTGGTGGTGAGAACCCGTGTTTTGCTGTGAAAGTGGAGGTGGAGGGGAAAGGTAGTTTTGGTTGTGTTGTTGATGGTTGTTTTGGTTTATGGCTTTGGTTTGAGGATGATGTCTTTTGGAAAGAGATATAACAACAAGAATGAAAGGAAACCAAGAAAATTAACAACCTCTAGATTTTCTTATTTACTTCCTTTGAATTTTGATTATTTGATGCAATAAGAAAATACAAAAATTGAAGACACTTTTCCTATGGCTCAATTTGGATATTTTGTCTCCTTTTGGTTTCAAGTGGGGAAGGTGATCTAAACATTCAAACCATAAGGGTATGTGAGGCCTAATCTGTAGATGAAAGGAAATATTTCCAAACAACCGAGAGGAAAGGCTAACCCACTCTCCACTTTCACTTATTTAAGGTATAAATCTCTTAGAGGCTTAGCCCAGATTGACAATATTTTACTTCAAAGAGGCATGTCTTTTGATTCACCCCCTGCTCTTTATACTCCACTGGAACATGGGAGTTGAGGTTGTCCCCTAGAGTGGTCACTTCTCTAGGTAGGCCTTCTAAAAAGAAAAAGCAAGATCACTTATTTTTGGTGCATTAAAAGTCATCACTAGGATGTGAGAGGAGAGAATACGTTAGTACATCTTGAAGATTAAAAGACAAGGATTTTATTTTAAGCCCAAATCCAAATGTGTATGATCAATTTTAAGCCCAATTTCAATATGTGGAAGACACACCAAGCAAGATGATCTAAAGAAAGAAATGATTCTTATGATAGATAGCAAAAAAATTGATTACTTGGAATATAAATGAGATAGTTTAGGACAAATGCACCTGGATTTAATGCTTTCCAATTATATTTGAAATCCCTTGATCTAATATGATGAGCTCCAAGCTAGCTTTTATCCTCCTCCAATCAAGTGTGTGAACACATGCCAAACATGGCAGTCCAAAGAAAATAAATGTGTTACAAAAATTGATTTCTTATGACATTAGGATTGATAATAAAACTCTTTCAAAGATCATAAATTAATCTTATGATGCAATAAAATAATGTATAGAAAATATTTGCTCATTACAAGAATGAATTTTTTTTTACCTAGTCAAACAAGATCTGATTATTTTGTTGTATTATTGACTCCAAAAATAAAAATGAAAAAAAGATACCCCTAATAAAATTCTACAATTTTTTCAAAAATATAAAAATAAATAGAAAAATTCCTTAATTTGAGCCTTAGGGAGCAAATTTATGAAGAAGTACAAATTTTCAAAGATCTAATTTTATATTAATTATTTGAGGTCAAAATAAAAAATTTAAAGAATGAACCCCCTGTATAATTTGGAGAGCTTTCCAAATCTATAAATATTTCTAAAAAATTTAATGATTTGCAACCAAAAATTAAGGTTTATTAAAAATCATAAAAACATCATAACTTGCTAAAAAATGTCGACCTGAAGCTAATTTTTGGAGTGTAATCTTCTAATATGATCCTTGACCCGTAGTTAAAAAATTGTAGCTATTTGGGAGATATGATGAAATCTTTGGAAAACCCTAAGGTTTTGTCTTCAACTTGATATGCACAATATTAGTCTTGAAATTTTTGAGCAAAACAACAAGATAAGGTTAGAAAACCCTCAGAAAATAAAGATACAATAAGGATGTGTTTGATTCACGTTAGGTTCACCAAATGTACATCAGGTAAATTTTGGCAAAAAATGCATGAATCAATAATAGTAGCCAAAAAACTACCTAAATTCAAGCCATAATGACCCTAATCTAACAATGAAGCACAAATGATGATAGAAATCAAAATAATGAAGTAATAAAACTCAATTGTTGTGCCATAGTTGAATCATCTCGATTGGTCTTCTCCATTTTGCTTTATTTTTTCTAAGATATGTAGTATGCAAGATATTTGATAAGCTTGATGTTGATGCAAGATAGTTAGATCTCGAAAATAGCAAAACTTCAAAGATTGTGGTTAAGTTGAAATGAAAGTGATGGCTTGCTTTTATAAAAATCCCAATTCAAATGAAGGGTGAGGATTGAATGATGATGTATGATGATCAATGGATGAGATTAATTAATAAGAAAAGAGATAATGGTGGGAAGGATGGACCAAAACTTGAGAAATTAGTTGAGATTTAGGGCATAACTAGGAAAAGGTAAATTAAATAATTAAAACAATTTTTTTTTTTTGTATTAATAATAGATATAACAACATCAAATGTACACTAGCTGCCTTGGCAGACTGACAATAAACAACAAAAAATGGAGAAAAAACTAAATTATGTTGTAACAAGGATTTCAATAAGCATTGTGAATAACAAAACTTCAAACGTCAGCTCATAATTGTATAGCTATACAAAAATCTAAAGTTGCTAATGAATACAAAATGCTACAAGAATGGAAAAGGTGAAACATAATTAGTCTCCAATACTGTTCACAGTGCAGCCCTCCATCAGCCTCAAAGATGACTTTGCTACTGTTTGCTCATTGAATTCATTTTTGAAAGCTTCCAACGCTGCTAAAAAAATCTCCAGATTTGAGTGCCAAGACTGGCCAAACTTGACCTCCCTTTGATAGACCAACACCACATCATCCTGAATCTGCTTCAAGAATTTGCTTCCCGCAGTCTCCAAGGTAGCTACAACCTGCAATGCAACATTAAAGAGAGTGAGCCTTTTGTGAGACTCAGTAAATGCCCTTCGAACCCCACTATACTTGTCCTCAGTCCTTGCCTTCCAGATATGCCACATAATTTCAAAAGTCATGGAAAACCAAAACAAAAGTAAATCATTATTCATATTCTTCTCAATGCAAACCAGGATTTCTTTCCAGTTAAGTTTTCCATTGTCTTTCCAAATGTTGAGGTCATGACAAAACAGATTCCACACCTCATTAGAATAAAAATAGCCAAAGAAAATATGGAAAATAGTTTCCGGCACCCTGCATATACTACACACATCAATTTTAGCATTATTCAACTTAAAAGGAACTTTCTACAACAAGATCAACCATCTAAAGCATGTCTTTTTAGCATCAATCATATTATGCCAAAGAGAGAAAAACACTTTCTGCCAAACATCATTATCCAAACTACAATTCCAAACCTTATTTAAACAATTAGTGGGAGTAACAAAATTATTAAACTCTTTATAAATGATCTTCGTGTTCACATTTTTAAGAGGAAGGGAGTCCTTCCAAAGGAATTCAAGGGGTTTATCAGCCCAAATCCCATAATTAAGCTTAGGAATCCAATCTTTATAGGCTTCATAGATGATCGAGTAAGTTCTATAATTGGACTGGGGTAACCCAAAGTCCTCTTGTAATTGGTTCCAACCAATTAAGTTCCCATTCTCAATGATGTTGTTGAATGTTTTAATACCAACCCAATTCTACTTTTTAGCAGAACAACCTTGCAACAGTGCAAGATGTTTACTATTATGCTCAAGGTTCCACCATATGGACCTATTGGGATGAATCAGATTGCCATTTGAACCAATTACCAAAGGATAAGTGCAGCTATCCCTAATCAATTCCCAAGCCCTCCAAATACTCCTAAACACCATTGAGCCTGTTGGCACTATTGGGTGCTTAGTGATGAGCAAGTCACTGAAAGGGAGTGATTTCCATGATTTAGCCAACTTCAGAACAGCTTGAGAAATATTATTCCTGACCAAAACCTTCCAAGGTTTGTCACCA
>VDFB02030865.1:0-14215 GCA_007258455.2 Sequoia sempervirens
GGTCTCTTCCTCCCAATAGCAATATCTGTAGGCCCATCAGTAGGTTCCAAGGGTTCAACTGATCAAGATCTTCCTTGGTTCCATTGGTTCCTCTGTAATCTTCGTGAGGTACTCCTATGTCCCGGAGGGAGACTCTTCATTATCACCTCCATATGAATCCTCGATCTCCTCGAATGCAACATCTTCCTCGAATGTGACATCCCTACTGATCTCTATCGACTTCTGACCTGGAATGTAAATTCTGTAAGCTTTTGAAGTCTCACTGTATCCCACAAAGATTCCCTTCTTGCCAGAAGGCTCCAGTTTGGTTCTCTTTTCTTTGGGAACATGAACATAGACAGGACAACCGAAGATCCTCAAATGGCTGACTTCAGGCTTCTTCCCGGAAAAAGCTTCTTCTGGAGTCATATTCTCCAAGATCTTATGAGGGCATCTGTTCTGAACATATACTGCTGTCCTAGAAGCCTCTGCCCATAGAAAGGTTTGCAAATCTTGATCATGAATCATGGCCTTTGCTGCTTCCACAATTGTCCTGTTCTTTCTTTCGGCAACACCATTTTGTTGTGGATTATAGGGAACACAGAGCTCCCTCTTAATCCCTGCATCAGTACAAAAGTTTCGAAAACTAATGGAGGTGTATTCTCCACCATTGTCAGATCTGAGAACCTTAATTCGTTTACCAGAAAGATTTTCTACTAAAGCTTTAAACTCTTTAAATCTATCTAGAACTTCCTCAGATTCTTTAGATTTCAAAAAATAAATCCAAGTCTTCCTAGAGTGATCATCAATAAAGAGAACATAATACAAAAAACCACTCGAAGAAGGAACAGACATAGGACCACATAAATCAGAATGAATTAGGTCTAAAATACACTTAGATCTATTTTCTCTACTATGAAAGGGGGCTTTTATGTTCTTACCTAATGCGCAGCCTTTGCATGTACCTTCGTGTTCCGGGTTGAATTTGGGAAGGCCCGTCACCAACTTCTCCATAATGGGTAGAGCTCGAAAGTGCAAGTGAGCCAATCTCCGATGCCAAAGATCACAAAGGCTGGTAGAGTCATGAACCAATGCTTGAAGGGGAAGTGAGCAGACCTTGTAGAGGTTATCATGTCTTACTCCAATTACTTGAGCATCCTTGAAGTTAGAGTTCTGCATCCACACTAGAACTTTGCCTTTGGAGAAGGCAACTTGATATCCTTTATCTTCCAAGGCTGAAATAGAAATAAGATTACGCTTGATTCCGGGAACATAAAGAACATTACCCAATTGAAACGATATGCCAGAATCCAAGTGAAGTGTGGAGGTTCCAATTCCCTTTACGGAGTAGGTGGCATCATCTCCAATGATGACTTGATCAGCAGATTCCTTTTCCACCAAATTGGATAAGTGTCCCTTGAATCCGGTTATGTGGCGAGAGGCACCACTGTCGATTATCCAGGTGCTGGAGTTAGAAGGTATACAGCTTGATAATGCTGAATGAGACATGGAATCGCATGGACCTTCGAACTTCAGATCATACACCATCTTGAAAGCAATAATCTGAGTGCAATAAACTGATCACGATCCTCAAACCCGCTCTGATACCATGTTAAATTATGTAATCAGTAGTAAATGCACAGAAGATTAAAACGAAATCAGACAAAATGACACAGCATGTACCCTGGGAAAACCCTCCTCTTGAGGGAGAAAAACCCAGCAACAAAGATCTCTCTTTATTATTCGATGCAACAGTAGAAGATTTACAACTTACAATGAAGTCTTAACACAAGACCAATTAACAGATGTCAAGCTCTAGATCACACCTGAGAAAAATGAAAAACTGATAATGTTTGCGTAGCACTGAAGACTTCAATTCTCAAGTGTTGATAACACTCTACAGATCAGATCTGGTAAATTCTCAATTAAGTCTGAACCTGTTCGCACTTTTCTGAGATCACTGAACCAGAAAAGATGTACTCAGATCTCTGGGAAATTCGCACTGATCTGATGATTAGTTCCGCACCTTGATAAGGATGGTAAGTAGCATAAAGAACCTGTTCGCCATTGATAGAATTGGAGTCGAGCTTCTTTATGGAGTTCGCCTTTTATTCATAGACTTGTTCACATCTGTTAAGATCTCAATGTGAATTCGCCTTTTATAAAGACGAACTCCTCTAGATCGCAGTAGTATTGCACTTGACTATATCGGACTGGCAGAGAGCAATATGACCATGTGTGATGAACAACTTGAAATCGAATATATATCAATTCATTATATGTCGGCCTCAATACAAAAAAATCCTTTTACAAATGTCGGCCTTTAATAGATAAATAACAAAAAAAACTTTTATGTCGGCCAGAATATAAGACACGAAATAATGAGTATTAAATGAATAGTCGAAGACTACATTCAGTTTAATACTCTCTCATGAGCTGGAAGGATCAACCGACGCTGTTAAACATTAACATTACATACAACTTATTGTCAGTTTGTTCAGGTCATACCTATACTAAGTTTGAGCCATATATCAATCAGGATCATCCTTTTTTGTTGCAGCAGTTTGTGATCTGTTTTAGCTTGGGTCTCAAATTAAATTCAAAGGTATTATTTCATTACCAGCTTCCTAAATGTTGCTGGTCAATTTAGTGGGTTTATAAAATATTCATTTCAGTATAAACATTGACATTAATCCAATATTGTAATAACTAGATGGTTTACTGTTGGGTCTCTATTATCATTGTAAGATCTTGGTTGGTTAATCCCTATTATGATGATGATGAGACTTTTACACATGATTCACCTAGTATGAGTGGCAATGCATTTACCTGTGGTTCAAATGATGTTGAACCAAGCGATGACCTTGATCTAGATCCTTTCGATGATTGATGAAGATTGAAGACTTAGAGTCTTAGACAATTATGCAAATTTTTGATTGTATTTATTTCAATTTTGTAATTGTAATGATCTTCATTTGAATTGTGACTCTAGACATTATGACATAATATTGAAATTTTGAACTATCAATTGGCATTTATCTTTATCACTACCATTGATCAATGATTCAATGATGAATTGATGATTGATGAAGTATACTGTATCATACTATCAAATGCATAGTTGGAAAACTCGCCAATTGCAAGTACTTGGCAAGCCCGAAAAACTCGGCTCGGCAAAAACTCGGCAAAAAACTCGGGAAATTAAAATATTGCTTAAATTTCACTAAAAACGCATTTTTTTTGCATAATTCAAAGATAAGATGCATCCAATGAGTCAATAAATGAGTACATATAAGAAACAAGCAGCATTTGATTGATATGAAAGAAAATTGGATACAAAATGGCATCCTCATGTGGAATGTTGAGTGCTCAATGCGTTGATATGATAATAGTCTGAAACAAAATGAAAATAGCAAATTGTTTTTGTAAAACTGAAAGTAAATACTACATAAACATTAATATATTTCAGTTTTTACAAATTCACATGAATCACATCTTCCTCTTCCCATGTCTAGATCTCAGTAAGGGACCGGAAGAGGGTCTAATCGTAGGAGTCTGCTCCTGCTGTGCCTGTGGCTCCTCAACCTCCATCCTGGATGTAGATCCTCCTGCAGCTGCTGGTGGTGGCACTGGCAATGACTCCTCCTCAGGGTCATCCTCAAGGTTGTCCAATGAGAATGCAAATCCACCCTCCTCCATTGCCTGTCGCTCTAAATCATAAATCTCATCCTCAGTAAACAATGGAGGCTGCTCCCCTCGCCCTGTCCAATCACTGTATGGATCTATCTCATCCAAATCAATTGGATCATCATATGATATTTCTTCTACCTTTCTTCTGCGCAATCGAAGATTATATTGCACATAAACAAGGTCATTGAGGCGTTTTTGAGCAAGTTTGTTCCTCTTTTTTGTGTGGATAGCCTCAAACAAACTCCAATTGCGCTCACAATTGGAAGAACTACAAGGCTGGCTCAAGACACGGAGGGCAAATTTTTGAAGATTTGGGGTTTTTCCACCCCAATGTGTCCACCAAACATCTACAAAAAAAACAAAAAAAGAGTTAGAAAATTGTAACTTGTAACTTGTAATTAATCAATTTTTCATTTTTGTAACTTGTAAATTTCAAATTTTATACCTGGTGGCAGCCTAGATACTGCTCTCTTTGCCAGGTCTGAAGAGAAGAGTGCACCCCTTTTCTCTCTATAACTCTGCAATTCATTAACAATGCAATCTGCCTCATCAGGTGTGGATGTCATCCGCTGCATGCAAGTAGTGAGACCCTCCATAACCTCTCCAGTAGGATCTGAATAGGTGCCTGAGTGGATGAAACGGGGGTTCAAGAAGTACCCTGCTGCATGGATAGGTTGGTGGAGTTGATTGTTCCACCTCCTATCGATAATCTCCCAAATGGGATCAAATTTGAGGCTGTCCCCCTTATAATAACTTTTAATAGCCTCCTTGGCCCTATCCATGGCCTCATAAAGATACGCCATTGGGGTTTGATCCCCATCCACCAAGCGAAGCACTCTAACCAAGGGCTCTGACACCTACAATAAAAATTTAAAAATGCAAAAAAGGATTAGAGTTACAATTTAGTAATTTACAAATTTACAATGAAAGACATTAACTTCAAGAAAAATGTTTAATTTGAATTTAGATTCAAACTCAAAGTTTTGAAGTTACCTTCACAATCTCTGTTGCTCTTTGTGCAAAGAGGGGCTCGAAGACAATGTTTTGAACTCTTTCTCCTTCTGGCTTCTTCGAATAAGGTGAGTCTACCCATGCTTGACTCACAAACATTTGTTTCAAAGCCGTCAAAGCACCAAGAATGCTTTGCAACGTTAAGAAAACCGTTGCAAACCTTGTCACACCAGGTCTCACCAATTCTCTCCCTTTGGTGTGCTCCCTCATCAAGCTGAGAACCCAAGGGTGATTGTAGATATATTTAGTGATCCTCCTTCCATCCTCTACAATCGGTGTGACCCAATCTAATTTGCCTATGTCCTCCAAAAGAAGGTCAAGGACATGGGCAGCACATGGTGTCCAAAAAATTGTGTAGTGTTTATCTTGGAGGATTCTTCCTGCTGCCACATATGCTGCTGCATTGTCAGTTATGATTTGCACCACATTTTCAAGCCCAACCTCCATGCACACTTGCTCCAACATTCTAGCCAAATTTTCTGCATTTTTTACTATGTTGGAGGCATCCACGGATTTCAAGAACACCACCTCATTTTTGCAAGAAACCAAAAAATTAATGATGGTATGGTTTTTTCCATCCGTCCACCCATCAGAAAGTATAGTGCAGCCATATTTTTTCCATTCTTCTCTTTGTTCTTCTATTGCTGCCCTTGCCCTTTCAGTTGCATTAGAAAGCAACCTACAAGTACAAAGTGAAATTAAGTACACAGTTTTAATTTGTAAACAAAAAAATAGCTTAAATTAATCATAAAATAAACTTAAAAAACATAAATTAAACTTAAAGAATATAAACTAACCTCCCACTCAAGTCTTTGCGCGAAGGTGCCTTGTAGCCTTTCCCTGCAACTGTCAATGTGGTCACCAAATTTTGCCAATAAGGTGAGCTTGCCACATTGAAAGGGATGTTGTTGAAGTACCAAAAATCGGCACAAGCAATATTTGCATGCTCATGCACCTCCTTATTCCACCCAGTTGCCTCTAAGGAAGGTGCATGCCACATTGAAAGGGATGTTGTTGAAGTACCAAAAATCGGCACAAGCAATATCTGCATGCTCATGCACCTCCTTATTCCACCCAGTTGCCTCTAAAGAAGGTTGTGCACCAGGTGTGTTTCTAGGCACAAAAAAATCACCAATGTGTGAACTCGTGGTTGTGCCTGTAGGTGTTGATCTTGACCCTGGTAGTCTACTAGAGGTACTCGAATGGATGGAGGTGGTGGCGGGTTGTAGCGGTTGCCTTCGCACACGTGGACCACGAAGAGATCCCACTATGTCGGCTGCTATATCATCATCATCTGACAGTGACTCAAGGTTGACTGCAACACCTTGAGAAGAAGCTATGGCAGCTTGCATTGCTGCTTTTGCCTTTGCTCTTTGCACCTTTTTTTCTTCTGCAGCGGAAAGTATTGCATTCATTTGTCTTTTTATTTCGTCATTGGTGTTTAGGCACTCCTTAGCATCACGTCTAGGGATGCCTGCAAGGTGGTATTTGAGGCGATTGATGCCTCCACTGTATACAGTTTTACACCTAATGCAATACACTGTTCCAGGTTCTGGTCCTTCATATGCATATTTCCAAGCAGGATCTCTAGCTCCTGCTGGACGAGTGCCTACATATTCCCCACTCGTAGGCATGGATGGGGCTGAGGTAGGGGTAGAAGCGGATTCAGAAGCCATTATCAATTAACCTACAAGTACACACACAAAAGTGAAAGCACAACTTGTTAGTTTTTTGATAGAAAATTTTAAAACAAGCTAAATTAGATTAAATCAACATAGATTACTTTAAATTAGTAATCTAAGATTCTAAACATATAGATTAAATCAATATAGATTACTAATCTAAGATTCTAATCATTTTCATCAAAAAAATTGGATTAAAAAAAGAAATTAATAAACTAGGGTTACAAAAAAATGTAAAAATAAGAAAATTACTTTAAATTAGAAACAAATTAAGCTAATATATGATTTTAAACATGTTTTCAACAAACAAGAAGAATCAAATTAAAAAAAACAAACTAGGGTTTGAAAAAAATATCAAAAAAATGAAAAATCAGCAAAATATGAGAAAAAATCAGAAAAAAAGTGTCACAAGTTCTTGTTTTGATGAATCTAAATCTTCTTTTCAACAATATAAATGTATTTAAATCTATTTTACAATTCATTCATGATGTTTTTTAAACATACAATCAACAAAAATGAAGAAAAATAAATAAAAAAGAAAGAACAAGCAAAAACAGAAAACCTACCTGGAAATCCAATTTGCCTTTGAAATCCGATGAAATCCTCCTTCAAATCTCGTCTCCTCAACGTAAAATCACTAAAAAATGGTGCAAAATGCTCTAAACTCCGCTTTTGCTCTGCCAAGAGTGAAAGAAACTCAAAAAAACGAAATGCAATGACCTTTTGGCCGCCGGCGAACTTCATAGTCTGATCGCGCGAGTTTTTTTAAAAACTCGCTGACTTTTTGTTAAAAACTTGCCAAAAAGTCGGCGAGTTTTTCACAAAAAACGGATAGTTTTTTCCTGCGAGTTCTTCTCGCTATTACTCTTGTGCAAAAAAAACTCCCGAGTTTTTCAAAAACTCGCAAGTTTTAGGCAAGTTTTCCAACTATGATCAAATGTATTTACAATTCTGTATAATTTTAATTTTTTTGCATAGATTATACAGCCGTACCCAAACATACTATACGCAAGGAAATTTTTTTTTTGTACCGGCAATACACGTATTTTGTACTCGTACCCGATCCCATACTAGAAACAGCAACTTACGGTTTTCTTCATCACAGCATTTGAATCCTCTAAGGATAGAGATTTCATTCTCAATGATTGGATTTGGAGTTGGGGACAACATACATTAGCTCAAATATTTGATTTCATTCAAAGTAGCTCAATTGTGGTCTGAAAGACACTAAATCTGAGGACATACAATATACAAATTTTCACAAATATGGTTGAAGATGTAAGAACCCATGTAATACAACAAAAATGAGCAAGAGATCTAAAGTTCACATATGCAATGGTTGTGGAGGAACAACTCATCAATGACATAGCATTCTTTAATAGTGGGAAGAACACTATTGGCATTAGAGACTGTTGGAGAAATCGCAAGGAGATGCAGATACTACATTTTTGCACAAATCATCTGTCAACAATCAACACATGATTGCTTTGCCTTCCATTAGGATTAGGAATGATTAGGCTATAACCGCAATTCCTGAAATTGGTGATCGCATCATTCAATACTTTGAGAATCTCCTCAAGGATGAGTCTCCTACTGAACAAGCACATCGACCCCAAATAGCCATGCTTAAGAATCTCGCTAAGATGGACACAATTACTAGAAGTGCACAACTGTAATGTCCCCATTTTAGGGTTCTCTTGCTCTACAGTTGGAGATGTCTTTCTGGGTTTGTGTTTGCGATGGTGTAGAGGGGTAATTTGAGGTTGCTAGTGAGCTCAGATGGTGTAGAGGAGTTCTACGATGCTTTTAGATGTTATTTCCGGCTTTTGGTTTGGGCTCCAATATTCTTGGAGAGAAGTTACTCAGTCGGCTCCGTTCATTATTATTCTTCATGGAGATCACTCTAGTGCAGTTAGTTTTCGATTTTGATGCATTCCGATAGTTTCCACAAAATGAGTATATTAATGGCTTTATTTTAATTATTTTACTAAGGTTGCTAAATATTATTTAAAATATTTAAAAAGCACCTTAGTGTTATAGCTTGTCGGAACCGGGATGAAATAATTTAAATCATGGTTGTATTAAACAGGGCCCTTGTGTGTTAAATTATCATTATTTTAATAAAAAAGGTCATTTTTAGAGCTAGAAAGGGAGTTTAAATTAAAAAGTGAATTTTTAAATAGAAGCTTCTGGAGTTTTTGGCAGGAAATAAAAGGAGGTTATGAGAGCTCATTTGGGCATGTTGGTTTTATTCTATTTCTCTAATTGAAACACTTTTGGTTCTAGAAATTGAACCTGGTTCATCTCAAACTTCTGGAGGATGAAACTGCTCTTGTAGAATATCATCCATGGTGGTGAAAGATCCTCTCTGGGTGATAGCTGATAGATTCATTCTAGAGTCTATGCTTGTGCTTCATTAGCATATTTTTGGAGATAATTGATTAACATTCTGGGCGTATTTAAGGTGGAGTTTATTATTCGGTTTTGAGGGTATCTGCAAGTCTGCTCTAGGCGCCAAACTCAGAAGTTTAGGTGCTGATCTTGGCTTTTCCATACTGCCAAGTGAATGTTGTGATTCATACTCCAGTTTAGGAATGTCATTCATATTCCAGCACGGGTGTGGAGTTGTTCATGAGGTGTGACAAACACCTGAAGGCATGAGTTTGTGTATGGTGCATATTTAATCCATTACCTCAGTTGCCCTTGACAATGGATGCATTTCAAAGGGCCGTGGGCTGTCAATGGAGAGAGTGTAATACCCAAAGCCATCATACCTGAAGCTGCAGACACAGATTATTGGAGGTCATGGGAACTCAGCAGTGAGCTGTGAGCGTTTATTAAGTGCAGACCTGCTCATACAGTCGCCACCATTGCTGTTTCAGACTTTATTACATGCTGGGCGTGATTCCTGTAGCAAACCAGTGACCTGTTCTCAGTACCTGACTGTATATTGGTCTGGGGATGCAATCAGCAAATCGTGGGGTCTTATTAAGGGCCACTTCAATGCAAGATTATGTCATCTGGGTGTGATAACTTCCAGGTTTGAGTAGTGATGCAAACCCTTTGTATTTCAGACTGAAATATTCTTGTATGTTGCTGTTCTACCATTTGTGACATCTCAGGAAGGTCGACTAGTGTATTAGGCTTTGCAAATTGGAATTTGTTACTACAGAATGTACTTTCAGATCTGAACCTGTTAGTCCTGGTAATATTAATGCTCAGAAATACAGATATATGGTTCAGTATTAAATGCATTTGTATTGTGTGAACTTAGCAATTGAAATGATACCTTGAAAGAGTTAGAACTGGTCTATAGTTGCAATTGTTATTTATCTTAAAAGAGTCTATATTTCTGTTGCTGCAATGTATGAGTTTCCAAATTGAAATCATTCAATATATGCTGCTGAGTTCAATGAATGTGAGTTGCAAACTGTTTGACAAAATGCTTCATGTGTCAAACTGAGTTATCGAAAAAAAAATATTGCTCCAAATTAGGGGGTAGATATTACAACAACCTCCACAACAAATTATGGAACAAGAGCTAAGAGAAATTGTGTTCTTATTCAACAAAGACAAAGTCCCAGGTCCAGTTGGCGTCTTGGCCTTGTTCTATCACTCATTTTGGGACTTCATCAAAACTGATTTATAGGAGTAGTGTAACAATCAAGAGGAGATAATCTCAATTTGCAGATCCTCCCTAATGCACAGTTTTTGCAAAAAGAAAGGAACAAACCCTGAGAGAAGTTGTCTTCTCATCTAACAAAGACATTGCGCTAGGTTCAGATGATTTCTTGGCCTTGCTCTATCAATCATTTTAGGACTTAATCAAAATTTGATTTTAGAGCTGGTTGAAGAAGTGAGAAGAAATATTTTTTTTTTTACAAATCAATACCATTCTACTAGTACTGATCTAGATTCCACAGAAGGAAAACGCCATGGGTCAGTTTCGCCCAATAGTTTTGTGTAATATGTTGTACTGAATTTTGTCCAAAACTATAGTTAGAAGGCTCAATAGGATTCTGCCATGGCCTAGATTTCAAATATGAACTCTCACGTGCCCATTCCCCTCAGTTTGTATGGTGGTGTACTTTGCTGTTACTGTTAACACAATCAGTATTACTGTTTATTGTCTATTTGCATTGTTGTTCATATTTCTTTCTGTGCTGCAACTATGTTGCTGGTTTTACTGTACTTTTAGTTTAGGTAACCTACAATTATCACATCTGAGTTGCATGTAATTTTTTAGTCCGTATCTATTAGATATAGATGACATTGTGTCTGTTATTTCTCCTGTTGTGAGGATTCTACTTGATGCTCAGTCCTAATGGTGACAGACGGGCTTATGAACTAAAGTTTTCTTTATCTGTCTTGATTCTCTTTCTTAATAACTTCTTTTTGAATCAATGAAACTATTGGGAATGCTTCACTTGTTTTAACTTATGTGTAACTAAGCATTGCTTTATTTCTGTTTACTGTAAATAAATTATGCAAATAATAATTTGGTAGATTGTGTGGATGCATTTTATTCTGCATGTTGTGAAGTAATATACAGTTGGTGGTCAGTGATAAGTTTACAACCATCTTAACAAAGAAGAATCAAGATAACGATTTATCAGTCCCTTATTTCTTTATTTTTATAAAGCTTTTGAGGCTATAATTTTGAACATATTAAATATTGCTGCCGACATACTTATCAAAACTTTTCTAATTGCAAGTCTTCATTTATTGACAGGTGGAGCCCATACGTAATTTATTTGCTGCTCTCTTTTTATCCAGTATTGGCATGCTTATTCATGTACAGTTCCTGTGGAATCATATAGATGTACTGTTAGCATCTGTGATTTTGGTAATCATTGCAAAGACAGTTGTAGTTACCGTTGTTGTGAAGGGTTTTCAATACAGCATCAGGACTTCCTTCCTTGTAAGAAACATACCTCGCTTTGATCTCTGCATATTAACTAAGTATATCTGATGTAAAATTATTACCAAATTTAATCTTTTAGCCATTTGATGTTCTTTTAATCCAATCATTTTTCAGGTTGGCATTTCCCTGGCTCAGATTGGGGAGTTTGCTTTTGTTCTCTTGAGTCGTGCATCAAATCTCCATCTAGTTGAGGTGAGTCCTTTGCAGAATTACGATTAACATTTCCACATTTAAGAAACTACTTGTGCTAAAGACAGTACTTTCCGGCAGATTAGTGGGTTTGAGTTTCTAATAATGTGCAATTTCTGCAACCATATTTTTCCTTTTATAACCTGTAAAACTGAAACTGTATTTTAAGTAAATAGCCTCAGCAATGATATGTTTTTATTAACTTTATTTCCATACAAAATCGATCATTGCAGTTAGCCTTTAAAAAACATTTCCATACCGAATTTAAGCAAATGGATTTATGTTGAAGAATAAATTTAAACATTACTAAGCTGTTTTTCTTTTGATTAAAGATAACAATATATTAATGACAGGGAAACATTACAAAAAATAACAGAAAAAAGAGGCCATGGGACAAAAGCATTTAGCTATGAAAAATGCTTTTGAAGAGCAGTATTACATAGTAATGAGCATTGATAAGAGGACTTGGTAAAACTTAAAAATGAAGCGTATAAAAGTATAAAGTGCCAAATGCAAGGAACTTAGCCTTATAATTTTAAGATATGTAATATACAGTTCTATTTAGAGGGCTGTCAGGATGCATTTTTCCTTCCCTTTATGGGTGTTGAAGTTTTTTAACATGGAAGAAAGGCAGGCTGTCTATGTCATCTTTCAGTATTGTGGTGCAACTATTTTCATTGAGTTGGGTTGGCTAGAGGAATACTGTTAGGGATGTTATCCCTGTTGAAGGTTTGGAGTGGGCCATTTGGTGAATTTTCATGGGATTTCGCTGAGCCTTTTTCTGTAGGGTTTCAGCAAGGTGCCTTTTGTCTTTTCCTCTATTAAAATTTATCTACTTGCCACTTGTTTGTTTAACAAGCATTGGTGGTTGATCCTTAGCAAATTATGACTCTCCATTTGGGTTCTCATGCAGTTCTATAATAAAGTCTGATTTTCCTTTTGCTACTGAATGTGGTTAAGCAGAAGCGATACACTGCTGGAGGAGGGCAATGTCTACACCTTTTTCAATGTATATTTTGGGCCAGTTGACAGAGACTGCCATAGATATTGGCCAAAGAGATTATCAACTAGCAATTGGAAGGGATTTCTTTAGGAGTTTTCTGTCGTAGGAAAAGTGCTAGTAGGGCCAGCAGCGAGAATAGCAGAAAGGGTGGGTTCAGAAGGCATCATATTCCACAAACAAAGCCAGGAGAGATTGAAAAGACTAAATTGAAACTGCAGCGCTTGTTAAACAAATCAAAAGGGTTTAGAACTCTTTGCATATTTGAGTTTGTGACATTCCTGAAAGCTGAATTTGAGGAAAGAGTTAGAACCCTATATCTTTTTGACAGAAGAGCAGATTGGGAGTCAGTGGGTAACTCAGAATTTATAGGCTCCTTTCATTGAGTGTTATACATGGGCTGTGATCTCCTCTCCCATAAAACTTGCCTCCTATTTGTTTCTCTGCGTCCGGCTGATGCTCTGTTTGTCGGTGCCCTTTTGCACTCTCATGTGGATATTGAGTGGCTTATGACCTGTGTGAAGACTTTTATAGATTAAGAAAGTAAACATAGGCTCTTTGGGGACTGCATTTTATGGAAAATTGTGTCCCAATTTGCAATAATTGGGATGGGATGTTTTGCTGAGTTGGTGCCACTTCTAACATGTATTCCTACATCTCGTGTAATCTTAAGAAGTGTGGGATGAAATCTGCCATAGTAAGGTCATTCTTCTCTGGAATAGTGTATTCAGGTGGAATTTTTTTGGAGGAGCTGAATTAGTTGGGATATCATTGATCCTTCATGCATATGTGTGCTGCCAGGTGGGAAGTCAAATATAATTTATATAAAGGATCCTCATTTCCATCTATCAGTTCCTATTTACTCATGAAGAGCTGGTTTATTCTTTCTTGAAAATTCATTTAAACGAAAAATTGCAGACCTGTGTAAATGGCATAGTTATCAGGTTCAGAAACTTTGATTCATTCAGGAGGCCAAATAAAATTGGAAATCCGGAATTTTCAGAAATATTCCATCAAATTTCTATAGGAATTGATGAATCCAAACTGTATCAGAAATAGATATTACTCATCATTTTCTCCTCCTTTCTGCTTGTACTTTCAATTTATTTTTGTTGTATTCCATCTAAATGCTCCAAATGATATGGCCTGAGGGCCTGAGGCTATAAGATTGATTTCCTTGATGGTTATGTGGTTCTTTCTTCTTTGTGGGTCACTAAATGCTTTTGTGCTGAAAGAAATAGCAACGTAAAGAGGCTAAAATGAAGAGAATATCTGTTAAGATTTTAAAATGTGCTAAATCATTTTCCATGAAGAGTTACAAAAAAATCTGTATTATAAAGTGACACAACTTAAAAGAAGAAACAAAAAAAAAGACTGCAAAAGCTAAAATTTTTAAACTAATATCATATATATATATATATTTATGAGAAGAAAATTAAAATGAAACAATAGAAATAAAAAATGAAAAGCATGAGAATGTAAATAAAAAGAGTGAGTGATCCTCCAACCCAAAATGATCATTATTTTCTACCTACCGTATTTTGTTCTTCTTGTGGTAAAATTGCTATTGTGTATGTTGTTCCTTCTTGTGTATGTTGAGTGTTGTTTAGCATAAAAGGAGGCCTCCAGATTGAGGTATTTTTTGTTTTGTTTTGTTTGTGCTGTATATAAAATATGGTTTTCTCTTTTGGAGAGAGTAAATGCTGATTTCTCTCTCAAACCTTACAACTTCACTTCTTG
>VDFB02030866.1:0-20519 GCA_007258455.2 Sequoia sempervirens
TAGATCCTGCATTACTTGTTCGTCCTCCTTGGCCCTTCCTTTTCTCACCTTGTTCTTGAATTGAGGAGCTTTGTGGAGTTGATCATTATCTTTAAGAAGTGCCTCTTGGATACTTCCTAGATCAAGCTTCATGGAATTAAACTCATTGGCAAGCTCACTAACCTCTTCCCTTAATTTCTTTGTCATGGACATGGCCTCATCTGCAAACTTGTTAGTTATACCTCTATCATGCATCATTTGCAAATAGGCTATTCTAATCTCTTCCATGGTGTTCTTCATTCTTTGTAAATCAGCAAAGGAAACATTATTTTGGCCTCTTGGTGCAATTGGAATTATGCTTTCTACATGCCTTTGCATACTATCCAGTCTAGATAAAACTTGCAATATATTTTTAGTAGACACCAATAATTTATTCTTACAACTCTCCTTGTGAACTTCAATGTTTTACAAGATTAAAGTACTACATGAAAAAATAAGAGCCTTCTTCATACCTATCATCACCATGGCTGTCCCAAATCTCATAAATGTTTCCTTTTCCCTCTTGATGAATGGGTGTAGCATTGGTTTGAGGATCCAAATCAACGATACTACTGTGTCTTTTCGCATAATCAAAACTTTTATGCCTTTTCTCAAAATTTGTAATCAATATCATACCTTCCAACATTAGCTTCCTCAACACCATCCTCCATGCATGTTCCCTGAGATGAATTTGAAACAACATTGGAATGAAAGATAAACTCATCCCAAGATAGTACCACATCACACTTAGATGTTGACACACCTAGATCCCATGTGAAAGAGGGTTGGTTTCTTTGATCAAGGTATAAGTATCGATTGTGCTCTTCATGAGTGGTTTCCTCTTTAAAAGAGTCATTATCCATATTTCTAGAATTGAAATCTTTATTAAAATATTTCTCCATAGGCTTGGTTTGGAAGCCAAACCTAAAGCCACTTGAAATATCATCAACAAAATAGGATGAGTGATCATCAAAACCAAATTTGGATCTATCATCACCTTTTATTCCTCCATGTCCATCATCTGGAAGTGCATCAGAGAGATCATCATTAGTATCTGCTCCACTCGAAACACCAAGGTAGGTATCAGGTTTGGAATGATCATTGGAAGAATCCAAACTAGGATTCAAGGTTAACAATGTATCATGTTCTTTATGCACAACCTTATCCTCCATTATTGCATGCATGTCCAAGGAGTAATCTTGAAAATTTCTCACACATTCATCATTTTATAAAGCATTTACCACATTAGTCTCTCTTGCTAAAATTCAACAAATGAGTTTAGTTGAATGTGATCTTGGATGTTCATACCTTGGTACCACTAATCATGAGCAGCTCCTTCAAGGTGCAAGATCGCATACTGAATGGAAACTTGCTCCTCCATGGAATTGGAATAGTAATAGTCTTGCATCTCAAATATCCAGGCTCTAACTGAGGTCTAGTTTGATCCATCAAAAGTGGAAGCTAAAGGTTTCATGAATTTGCTCCTAAGATCTCTTCCACCTGAATTTGAATATTCTTTATGAATTTTGATGGCCATCATGTTTTGTATCTGAGTGATATAATTAGTGTATGTGATTGAATTTCTAAATCCTTCATCTTGATTAAGATATGTTTCTTTGATGGTTGCAAGATCCCTAGCCAAATCTTCCATATGATCAACCATCTTTTAAATCCTCTTTTTAAAAAAAAATATGATGAAACCCTCAAGCAAGATCATGGCTTTGATACTATTGTAATATCCCTCATGAAAAATCAAACTCAAAACTAAAACTTTTAATTTCTGCCAAAATCTTAAACAGAGCAAATTGGGTATGTTTGTATATTCATCAAAATACTCCAAATTTGATTTGAATAATACGCAATGGAATAGAATGACTTGCTACTGATTTTATTACTATTATTGTATCATATTGCTACTAATAACAATAAGGAACAACAATGTACATCTCTTGCAAAGTTGCATAAAAGGAAAGTTGATTTTGGAGTTGAAATACACCAAAAATCTATCAATCGGGAAATCGAGTGAAGTGCAATTGGAATACAATTATTTAATAAGTGTAGCTTCATGTAATTACATTATATTTCTGTCATATACATCAGATAAAAGCCGTTAACAGCTGCAACAAATTATATAGAGAAATCTCTAACTGGGAACCCAAAAATACACCCTAAATCTCAAGCAATTTCCACACTAAACAAACTTACACAACTGATCTGGAATAGAAAAGTACATAAATAAATACTACAAAAGCATCTAAATATGCTTCTAGCAACAACATATACACATAGAAAACTCCAATCTGAAAGGTGCACACCAAACTAGATCTAAAATTTCATTGACAAAAATGAATACAAACTCCAACTAGAAGCTTTTCAGCACAATGACAATCTATGGATGAAATTGCACCTGGAGACCCTTGGAATCATTGTCTTTGAGCCTCAATCCCCTTGGCTTACTAGCCACAGGAGATTTTTTCTGAAAATCACAAACTTGTGCCAGAAAACAATGCATAGAATAATTCCAAAAAGGCAAGAAACTGCATTTTATGTGTTGCCTTCTTCATGAATCTTCTTGGGCGCCAAAAATACATGCCAAGAATGGAAGGAATCTTTCATTTCTTTATTTTGTAACTCCTTTCCCAATTGTCCTCCATTAAATTAATCATTTCCAAAAAAAGTGTACTTTTATTTTATTTTTTATTCAAGGGGTAAACGCTTTTGACCAGAGCTATGAACCAAAATACAACCATTCAACAATACCGCCCCAATGGGGTTTGAACCTTGGTGGCAAGAACAACAATGCCACCTTTAAACCAACACACCATGCCAATAACGACAAAAGGTGTACTTTTATGACAACTATTGTCATAAACAATTAAATCTACCTTTTTGGCGAAAAATCACTTTTTCCATATTCCAACCTTGAATTTGGACCCTTGAAAATAAATTAAAAATAAATATTTTATCTCCCAAAAATGATTCAATAAATTTATCTTGGAAATCCAAATTACCCGATAGGTCCTCATTGATTATTTTGAAAATCGAATTTAGTAAAAATAATAACTGCTATTTTTAGAAAAGAGACATTACACTTCAACACATAAAAAAGTAAAAACATATATCTTTATTTATTAATTTTAATATATTTTAATATTAATAAAATTTGATTTTTTAAACTAAATTGAATCAATTTAGAAATGAATATATAATAAAACAATCATATTCACAATAACTATTTAGAATCAATTTATTTTTAAATAAAAAAACAAAAAATTAAAATATATTAATACTCGTAAATAATTTTTTTGAAAAAATACATATAAATGATAATTATAGCCATACTTTTTAAAATTTTAAAAATAATAAATTATAACTTTTAAACAAGTGATGCAAGCTTCGAAGTTCCTAGAGGTAAAAAGCATGTAGTTATGAGGAGAAAAAGTAATTTGCATTAATGCGTGGAATGTTTAGTGTCCATGGTGAACGTGGTCCATAAAGAGATTTGAACAGTTGACATGTGCTGATGGATGCATGCAAAATTGAATTTTTGGGTAGCATGTATATGTGGACTTTTATATATATATACCAATGAATACTTGAATTTTTATGAATGTGTAAACATTTGGAACAAGAAACATCCTTTATGATGTTATTCAGGAAGCAAAAATGTATTCTTGTTATGTTTAAATTATTAAATGTAAGCAATCTTAAATGTTTTTAAAAATGCTTGTGTTATCTGTGTATACATGCATGTATGTATACATGTATCCACAGACACAAAATGCATAGAAGAGTGAAAAGTATCCTCGACATCTGAACAAGTCTCAAAGCATGAGGAGAGTCAACTTGCATTTGCAGTATTAAATGAAAGAAAATAGGAGAAATAAATTACTTATGAACAATGCATAATTTTTAAATTAAAAAAAAAAAACCTTTTGGCCCATAAATTCATTAGTCATTTCAATTCCAACAAAGTTTTGATGTAGGAATATTTCTTAAGCATCAAATATTATTTGCAAGAATTTAGGAAAACATGTGACCAGACACTAAAAAATATTGCATTCTTTACATGTCTCCGCATTATTGCATATAGACACATATCTATATGCATGTGCAAACAAAGTTTACCATACCTCTTTTTTTTGTTTGTATGTCTATTTGTAAATAAAATTATGTTTACTGTGCTAGTGTAAGGTCTATTTGTAAACTTTTCTAAGATCAATTAATCTTTTTTTTAATGTAATATGAAAGTTAGTTCTATATAAAGCTATTGATTGTAATACGGAAACATATTTTTGTGTATAGTGTAAGGTGTATTTGTAAACTTTACTAAGATCAATTAATTTTTTTTTAATGTAATATGAAACTTAGTTCTATATAAAGCTATTGATTGTATTAGAAATAAGATTTTAATCTTATGTAATTATATTACAATAAATTCTTAGGTGAATCACTAGAAAGCTATTGATTTTATTATAAATAAGATTTTAATCTTGTTTATGTAATACTAATAGATATTTTTGTGTATATATATTGAACAAAAAATCATTTGCAAAGATATAAAGAACCTTATTACGTAAGATATAATGTTGCTACACTTAAATAATTGACATGTTTATAGCACTTTGCATTGAAATTTAATGAGAAGTTATTTCAATAATGCCGGCGTATGTGCTGGCTGCATCGATGCACATAAAGCAGTAGAAGAGTACAAAACATCCCCTTGATTTGAAACGAGCTTGAAAGCACAATGAGACCAAATCTTGCACGCGTGAGTAAATGAAAATGAGAAAGAAACTACTTATTAGCAATGCATTTATCGAAGGGAAGCATAAAAATATGGATCCATGTAAACATGTATACATGGATGGATGTGTACATGAGTCCATGTAATTTGGTATGTAAACAAGAATCTATATATGCCTGCATGCATAAAGTTAGAAATGTCAGAAACAATTTGCATTTGCAGTATTAAATGAAAGAAAACAGGAAAGATTAATTATTTATTAGCAATGCATATATTGAAGGAATGCATAAATATATGGATCAATGCAAACATTTATGCATGCAACGACATGTACATGAGCCCATGTAATTTGGGTATGTAAACAAGAATCTACATATTCCTGCGTGCATAAAGTTAGAAATGTTAGAAACAATTTGTATTTGAAAGATATACAAAAAACATTTATGCTTGAAACAAAAGAATAAAACATTGTTGTTTTTTGAACAAGTGTATAAAGGATATTTAACGATGCATTTGAATGCATGTATACATGGAAATATTTGTTAAATCTGATGATACATTTTAGTCTCCAAGAAACTGTGATACGTGCTCTTAGGTATCTGTAATAAACAGGATTTAGAAAAAACATTTTGAAAAGAACTCTTGAATACAACTAGATGTTATGATAGTTATTTTGAAAGCCCTCAGTGTTTAATTGCATAACCTTGATATTTTCTTCATTTTTTCCTCTGTTTGGTATGGTGTGAATTTTGTTGTGATGGATGAAGGTATATTTGAGCTATAGATAGATAAAGCTATATAAGGGTAATAAAGAAGAATGAGCTATGTAAGTGCAACAAAGAGAGGGAATTGAGAGACTGATGAGATGCAAGTAAGGTATATGAATGTGTTATGAAAAGTATTTGATATGGGAGGCAAGGATATGCGACCTTGGAAATGAGAATGAATGGAATGTAAATGGTAGGAATTTATCATTTTTGAGTTACATGCTTAAAATTAAATGTGAGAAATAAAAATTTGAATGAGGGAGCTGGATTGAATGAAAAAGGGAATGCAACAGATTGGTGTGATGCAAGGCAAGCATATAAATGGATTTTGAAATGTATTTGATTTGAGAAGAAAGGACGTGGAAGGGTAGAAATGGAAATGAATGGAATGAATAGGGTATGAAGTGATCATTTCTTCCAACAAACGGTGGAAGAATGTCTAGTTTGTTATTGGTTATGCTTTTTAAAATCATCATAGGGCTGAGTGTCTCAATACAAACATAGGAAAAAGACTCATGTCCCATTTCTCACTCTCCTTCGTACTGAACAAGGTGTCGAGATCCTTGAGGTTCCTCGAAATGCGACAAGAGAAGAATAGATATAAAAATATAATGATATTTAAGGATATTACCTTAGAATTTATATTGCAATAACTTGAATATGACCTTGAAAAATATTTGAAAACCGATAAAATATTTAACAAATTACAGAGATATATACTTCCTAAAATGAACTCTAAAATAACATATATGATTTTTTCTTGTCTTCATAGTGCCAATATTATTCTATAATACCACTTGTAATGAATCAAATTGCACAATAAAACAATACAGTAAGAAAAATACTACAAATACTTGATAATAGTAAGTCACTTTCAAGAGACAAGCTCTAAAAGTCTCCAAGAAGAACACAATTCAGAATATGATGATAATAAACTAACTACAAGCTCCTAGAAACACCCTACTTATGTCTTAGAAATCACCCAAGCTAATGTAGACTTAAAATATGTAAATATATGTACATTTTGTTTTTGAGCAGCCAACATCTTATATGTAACCATTGGAATGATTAGACCATCTGTAGTAGAAATGCAAACAGATACATCAAGACGGATCAGCATTACCCAAAACTTGTAAAAAAACACAAAATGAAAACAATTAATATGGAAGGTCATGAAACTGAAAAAATGCAAACGCTGATGCGTTAGAAAACAATAAATGCATGGACAGAGAAATACGTAGAGCTATTCACAGATATATGCATGGATGCATTGACAGACACATGTATACACAGAAAACAGAACAACATGGACAGATGGAGAAATGAATACATGCATACATGGATCCATGCATATTTGCATATAGCTACAAATGCATATGTTACATGGAAGGATGTATTCATATAGACATGGAAATATGGATGAAAGCATATATGCATATATGCATGTATGGACAATATGCATGATTGTATGTCAACATACAACTTTTGATTTTTTTATATTGGAAAATTAGCATTTATCTGTTTCTATTTATCAGAATAGCTTTATAAATCATTATTGTTATAGAAAATCAGTGAAATGCGATCGCATAGATTGATTAAATAAATTTAAGGAAAGGCATAGTTTATAAAACTGGCAAGTAGAGGTACGCAATCCATGAGTGCAAATTAAATGCATTGAAATATCAGGAAAATGCGAACACATAGAGAGGTCAAAATAATTGAAGCAAATGCATTAAATGGCATCTGCCTGGTGGCGAAGGTGCTAGTATGGCTTGGTGGGCATGGGTGGCCAGCATAGGTGCACAAATACATATGTGCATGTTGTACATGCACACATGTATAGATGGAAAGCAAGTGAACTATTTAACAATCCCATGAAACATTGTCTTTATATGCATCCATGCATACAGGAATGCATGTATATATGTGTGCATGTAATTATGTATATATGTATGCATGTATCTATGTTACCATGTATGTATGTGTGTATATAACATATTACTATTGCATCTGCTTTAAATGCTTGTGTGCAGCTATGTGTCTATGTATACATTTTATCTAGCCCTTTACATGTTAACTGAGAGTTTTAAAGCTTTTGTTGTTCATTGGCAACTAGTTTGGCATTGAACAACAGGTAGAACTTGTTATGAAATGTGGTTTCATAGGCATTATGTAGAAACCCTTTTGTCCATTGTGCAGAGCTCTCCCATAGTGAGAGCTTTGGAGCCAATGTGCTTTGGACTTGTCACATAGTAAGAGCTTCGGAGGAATGTAAGGACAATGTGTTCAAAATGCTTTGGAAACTATTAAGCAAACCAAATTTAGAGAAGCGAACCCAAACTCGCAATTGCTTTGAGCTTTTAGACTCTCAACAAAGCATGAAGGATAGAGGAATTTTACTATTATCAGATGTCGTGGTTATTTTCCTCCTAGGCACACATGCAAAATATGGAGGCATAGACAGCACAAGTGAACTGTTTGACAAAATTTCTGGGTGAAATGTGGTTCCCTGGAATGCAATGAATATTTAGTCTGCGCACCTTGATATTCACATGTTAACTTTGTCATTTTTATCTAGTGTCTAGTTCTCACTTACTCTTCTATCATCTTATATCTAATTAATTAGGTAATAGTTAATTAGTGTTTAAATACATAACATTTAAAAGGAAGCAATAGTTATAATTATCCTTGTGCACATTACACGTATAACTCAAAGCCAATTAACAAAGCAGCAATAGAAAACTATGTCCATGTTAATATGGTAGGCAATATGTACTTGTGTAGAATTCTATAAGGATACCATGTGTTGTGATTTGTGCTTGAATGAAGTTTGATGAAACAGTTGACTTACAACCATGAGACTTCTTTGAAGCTTAAATGTCACAGTATATGTAGCATATTACCCAATAGCTCTATCTCGCATTTCATTCATGTTGATTTAGGCAAGTTCATATTTCTCATTTACCCTTGTACTGTCTCATATTGCTCATTGCATTCCCTGGAAGCACATTTTCCCGAGGAGTTTTGTAAAATAGTTCACTTGGATTATAAATGCTTTCATATTTTACATAGGTGTATGAGTCCATACATGCATATATACATGTATCCATGCAAGATATTCATAGATGCATATATACATGGATGTGTGCATGCAATTCATAGGTGCATATATGCATAAATTGGTGTATACATGTAGCCGTAGATACATTCATACATATATAGACAGATGCATAAAGAGATGGTGAGATATATGCATATATCGATATATGCATAATTGCAGCTATGGATTACCGCGGAGATAACAAAATCCCTCTATCCTTTATGATTTGATGACAATGGAAAAGCTCAAAACAACCTGCAATAGAGCTTATTCTTTGAAACATAGCTGAAGGTTACATAATTCATTGATGCAAAATTACTGAATGGCATCTGACTAAAAAGGAGGTTGTTTGGATTTCTAGTTAGTCTTTGAATATATAACAATTAAAAGAGAGAAATAAGTATAATTATCCTTGGGCACATTTCACATTAACGAGCTACTTGATACATGTATCCATAGATACATGGATGTGGACATCTATCATGGTATCCATAGATGCATAGATACTTGTATCTATGAATAGATGTATCCATAGATACATCGACACATATATGGATAGATGACTGTATACATATGCACATAGAAGCACAGATACATATATGCATGGATGCATCTATAGGTAGAAGAATACATAGAAACATAGTTGCATGGATAGATAGATGGATGCATAGTTGGATACATAAATGGTTAAATATGCATGTATGGAAATATTCATGGATTGCATATGAAGTTGGATAGATACACATATCCATGGGTGCATGTATACATAGATGCATGTATTGCAGTACACATGGATGCATGTATATGTGTATACATAGATGCATGTATTGCAGTACACATGGATGCATGTATATGTGTATCTCTGGGCAGGATGCATGGATGCATGTAGATAGAATAATTTTGTCAAATGCCATAGTTATCGTCCTCATAGGCACATATGCAAAAAATGGAAGCATACAAAAGGAAAGTGAAGTGTTTGACAAAACTCATGGAATAAATGTAGATGCATGAAATGTTGTTCAAAAGGGACTATGTAAAAACCCTTTTGTCTATTTTGTTGACTGCATTGGAGCCCTGGAAAGACTATAAATCTTCAATTGCTATAGAGTTGTGCCATAGAGAGAGCTTTAGAACCAATGTGTTAGTAACCTGTGATGTAATGAGAAGTTTGGAACAATGTAAACCTAAATTGTGCAATTGTAGCAAATTTTTCAAGAAAAGAGTACAGGGTGAGTTTCTAGAATGAACCTTTTTCTTTGTTCAGAATTGCGAAATGCAAGTAGGGTTTCATAGTGCTTTAAGGCATTCTTATAGTTTGATTATAAATTGATATTTTAAACTACTTTTAGTATTATCTATTCAAATTTCTTGTTCAAATGAGGAGGTTTCATCTGTGTTTGATAGGAATTATGTAGAAACCCTCTTCTCCATTTTACTTCATGCATATGAGCCCTGTAAAGTTTGTATATTTTTTATTACTGCAAAGCGGTCCCAGAAAGAGAGCTTTGGAACCAAAATTATGTCAATGTGTGTGATAATGAGAGTTTTCTCCTTGAACCTTGTTATATATTCAAAGACTAATTAGCAATCCAAACAGCGTCCCCTTTAGTCAGATGCCATTCAATGCATTGAGTTTGCATCAATGAATTATGTACCTTCAGCCACTAGTTCTAATCAAAGCATGCATATGGATTCAGAATCAAAAGCTCTTTCTTAGCATTTATCTATTTTCCTATTCGTCTGAGTGGCTTTATAAATCATTATCATTTTAAAAATTCAGGAAAATGCAAATGCATAAATTGAGTAAATAAATTTAAGCAAAGGTATAGTTTAGAAGTTGGTGGCTAGAGGTACGTAATCCATGAATGCAGATTTAATGCATTAAAATATCAGGAAAATGTGAGTGCAATGCATGAATGCAAATTAAATGCATTAAATGGCATCTGGCTGAAGGTGAACGTGCTAGAATGGCTTGATGGCCACATGTGGGCAGGGTACTTTGGTCATTTAATATAGAGATAAGCCACTTGCTATGCATCTCTATTACTTTATGTGTGTTGTTTTTGTGTTCTATAAGCCTGTGTTCTGTAAACCTAAAGTCTGCAATTGCTTTGAGCTTTTTTCGCTATGATGAAAGCATAAAGGATAAAGGAATTTTGTGAACTATTATAGTTAATGTGCTCATAGGAACATATGCAAAATATGGAAGCATACACAAGGGAAGCGAATTGTTCGAAAAAAATCCTCAAAGAAATGTGGTGCCATGGAATGCAATAAGTGTTCATAATGGACACTTTGGTTTTTACATGTTAACTTTGTCACATAATGCAATTTGACATGAAGAATGTTGAAGCCATGACATGAACAATACAACTATTTAACACTGAACTCTATGCCTGTAATAATTATTGCAAAAGCTCTAAATGACATAGATGAAATAACATGAATAAAATTTTAGTTTATGCTTTTCTTGAAATGCAATGAAAAAACTGCTATAAAGGCATAACACAAGGTTGTGTAACATATTGCCACTCCTGTTTCTAATTTCTTTGGACATGAATGCTTTACACATTTGATTGCAATAGTAACATGTCTAGGAAAATGGAACAATAAAGATCATAAATAAGTAGTTTTAAGTCTGAGTATATATGTAGCTTGAAACATATAAGCTCAACTTGGCATTTATGAAAACAACTATTGTCTATGGTGAAAGAGCTAATTACTACTCCTATATGCGATATCCATAGAACAGAATAAATTGCTACAAGGCTAGAGTGGCACATCCATAAATGCATGGACACATGTATAAGCAATTGCATACAGGTATACGTAAAAGCTTAGATGAATACATGCATAATAACTATTTATTGCCTCAAGTAACTTGTTTATGGGTCTGGAGTGTGCAACCATAACAAGTTCTACTCAGTGACCATAAACTCTTGAAAACATAACAGAGAACAAATATTGGAAAAGCTAGAAACGACAGAATGCAAAAAGAAACATTTAAACTATATAGTTTGAATGGCATTATGCATCGAGGGCTAATAATTATTGAACATATATGTCAGATGTACATAGACAACCACTGTCTTTGTAGGTGCAAAAACAAAATTAGATTTTTAGATGTCCATATTCGAGAAGACTTTAACATAGTAACCTATAAAAGTGTCTAAATGTATAATAGCAATAGAGTATTTTAAAACCAAAGATGTCTTTAACATGTCAAAACCAGTGAAATGTCTTAGAGCATGGAAAGGCAAAAAAGTTAAAGTCTGAACAATGTAAATCTCTACTCCTGTATTTCTAGTTTCCTGTAAAGCCAAGAAAATGCTACGTATTAGAAACATAGTTTATATGGATGGTGATTTGAGGTGCTAGTTCACAAGAGAAAAAGATTACATATGAATGACTTTTTTACCTTTTGGTGATGTTTCCTGTCTATTTTCCAATGCAAATGGCTTCAACAATGACATTGTTTTGGTCAAGGCTAAAATGTCCTTCAGCGCTGAAGTCCCGTAGGATGAATATCACTGCTGACTTGTCCTTGATATAGTCTTCATAGCTGAGGTTTTGTAGTTTGGGCAATAGACGGTGCATGGTGACCTGGTCAATTGAAGACTGAATTGTTTGATTGTCATAAGTTGTAATGATAGTTTTAAGTTGCAAATAGAATGTATAATTGACTTGTTGGTTGCACTGTTTGCAATGAGCAGTTTTTTCTTGGAGTGTGCCATAGCCAGTGAATTTGCATTTGCATTTTGGACAACATGCATGAAATGGATTGGAAAATGCATTTGCTGCTTTTAGAGTACCAAAAACCTATAGAATATGGTTCAAAATTGTTAGAGGAAACAAAAAATACAGGTTTGGATGCGATAGTTCAAAAAAAAATGAATGTCGTTACCTTAAAAGTTGAATGTAGCAGGTTGTTGAGTTTTTCCAAGCTTCTTTTGTCATTCAAGTTACAGATGAATGTTGAACGACATGTGTGAAACGTGTTCTTTTGATCTATTTTTCTTACAACATTCTTGAAAAGAATCGCAGGTGTTTTATTTGTATACAACTGGTCTTCAATTGCAAAGTATTGTTGCTCATATGTTGACTGTAATAGCACCTGCGATTCAATGAGAGAATTAGATTTTGTTACGGAAATTGTTATAGAGACCACTGTGGAATGAGAAAAGGTTGACACTGAAAGAACAGGGAAAATTTTTGTAGACCGAAATACCTGTGCTCTGTCTATGTCACTGTGGCCATCTTTGATGTCAACTGCAAATTGGGTACCCATTTTCTTGGCACCAACTACTAGCGCAGCTATTGTGCCAGCTGGGTACTCATTTATAGTTGTTAGCAGCTAGTTGATAGTCGTACTTGGAATAAATTTGTACTCTTGATAGAGGCGTGGGATGTTTTCAGTGGTGCTTATGTCTGTTAGAATCAAAATGCAATCATAGTCACCTCTGTCATAATCTGTCCTAGGTGCAACTTGGAAATCTGAGATTGAGATAGCTGACCCGAGCACTATTTTAGGCTCATGTTTATATACAAGGTTTCCACTAACATTTAACGTGATTGTCATTTCTGCTTTGTGATCTGTTAAATCAGCACGCAACATTTCCCGTGTTTTGTTGGCCTTATCTAATGTTGCTTTGTAGACAACAAGCACATCACCTTGGAAGGTGTCTCCAGCTCTGTTTGCATTTAGTTGTTCGATTGAAACAATCTTAGGTTTCTTGACTCTTGTCCTACAAGGAACAAGGATAATGTCAACTAAATGCTAATTTAATATTAGCAAGCTGGGAAAATGGCGGTACAATGAAGAACCAAGCACTTTACTGTTGTGCTGAGTCTTCCTGTGCAATTTGCACTTGTTTTGCCTATCTTTTTGATACATCTTTTGGCGTCCTGCAAAGAATTGGAACAATGTTATTTGAATATTTGTGATATGGCTAAATGAGTATGAAGGAATAATACTATGAGTGCTTTACCGTTGTGCTGATTCTTCTTGCGAGGATTGTATTTGCTTTGCCTGTCTTTTAGTTTCATCCATAGATCTCCTGCAAATAATGGATATAGGATTGAAAAAGGCAATGCAAAGCATAAAAGTGATATAAGGCTATAAGTTCTATAAAGTTGAATTTGTCTGTTGGGCAATATGCAATTTTAGGAAAATTGGATTGTGATCAGTCCAATATGCTTCTGATTTATAGATAGAGCATATATTTTTAGTCGTGTTGGACCAAATGTGGTCAATGACTGACTTGCCCATGCTGTGTTGTTGGTCCAACATAAATTGTATATTGTTCTACTGCATATAACTGTGAAGTATTTTTTTGCTTCTGCTTTCAAAAAACATGTTCACATTAAAATCGCCTAAAATGTACTTGTTTTCTAAATTTGTGGATGCAATAATTATTTGCAAGATTGCAATTACTTCGTCTATGGAAGTTGCAGGTCTTGCATAAATATTACAAACATTGAGTTCATTGTTAGATAGCATTATTGTTGATGTGATGGCTTCAATATTTGATGTTTCATGTTGTTTTGATTTTGAAAGGAATAGATGTTTCCTAGTTAAAGTTGCTATGCCATGTATGTTATGCACAGAGAAGCTATCAAAATACTGTAGCAAGATATTTAGCTCAAAGGGATGCATATGTGTTTCTTGGAGACACAAGATATCAGATTGCATTATGCCATAGTCATTGACAATGTCTTCTACATGTGCTTTCAAGCTACGAGTGTTCAATGTACATAGGAGAAAATGTGATTTGTTTTCTGAGCATGTGCTTTGGTTATCAAATTGCCATTGTGCACATGTCTGGAGATGAGACATTTCTAGTTGTATTTTGTTTTTAACTTTAAAGTTTTTTGTAGTTAAAGGTTGTAACAAAAATAATGATTCTACTAATTTTGTTCATGATAGAGTTGTATAGGTTAGCCCATGTTGTCTAATGCCTGTGGGATCAAAAGCCAAGGCCTCCATTGTTAATCCTTGGGATCGATGTATGGTTCGTGCACATGCTACTTGTATTGGGAATTGTTTTCTAATTGTAATTTGCTTGTTTGTTGTTATTTTCTGGATTGGCCTAGCAATGCATTGTATAGGCACCCAGTCTTTGTCAATGATAGTAGAATAGCATTGTGCTAGTTTTGTGCATTGATGATGTCCGATTGATGGGTCATTAAATTTAATCCAGACAATATCAATATTGTTTTGTGCTGTATATGCTTTAAAAATTCCGTCTGAACCATTGACGAGGCCATCTTGAACATTGTAATTGCCTGCATAAAGTTCAACAAGAATGTTTGGTTTCAAGCATATTTGTGATGGAAGTGTCATTGTGTGAATGTATACTCGTATTGCATTAAGGTCCTCCTCAAGTTCATCTATTGCATCTAGCACTATCATTTGGGTTGGAATGATTGATAGCATTTTGTTGTTATGTGCTTGAACATCAATTCTCCTATAGAAAAGGTGTGGAAGCAATGGATCAAATGGTACAGGACGAAAGCAAATTTTGTTAAGATAGTCTATGTCATGAGTTGTCTGAATGCCTATTCGTAGTCTATTAAGGATTGAAATAAATATTTCATCTTTTAGTCTCATGGTAGTCACCAATGAATAGCACTTTATATGGTCTTTCCAGAAACTATAAGGCATTAATTCAATTGGAGTAGGCCTATTTTCAAAAACCACAGAGTCAAGGATAGGTTGTGCCTGGTAAAGGTCACCACAAAATATTGTATCAAGGTTTCCAAAGTATGTTGTAGGCATTTGCATTATGTCTCCTCTATCGGCATAATGGCGGAATATGGGCAGCTGACGGTATATGTCAAATTGATGATTGAATGTAATAGAGTTGGCACGGCAGTAATAAGCAGAGTGTTCAGTGGCAGGAATTCTAATGTGTTAAAAGGTATGTGAAATGTTGAATGTAATGTGAATCCCCCTATGTTATATGCTGCTTTACCTGTATATGCAGTTAATAAGCCCTTGGGTTTGTCTAGATTATTGTCAACAGAATTGCTATACATGCGAATGAGAGCTTGGTAGATGGCCTTTGCTGTAAAAGTCTTTCATGTTCCAGCTCCCCCATTCAAAAACAAGTGCAATGGCTTTTGTGGATTTTTCATCTTTTTTATGAGAACATCTTTAACAATTTCTTGTTGTTATTTATTTAACATTCATCTTAACTTGTAGTATTCATTGCTATCTATAATATGTGGGTGCTTTGCAATTTCAAATCCATTGGAATGCATGGTATTTGGGTTAGAATGACCTATGTTTGGAAGGTCTGTTTGTATGTCATATAGTTCTTTCTAGTGAAGCTTTGCTTGCATTGGTAGGTCAATGAGCTTTTCATCTTCAAGAGACTGAAGATCATTTATAGCTTTGTCAATGTCACCCCATGCGGAGTTTGTGTTGTGGATGAACTTTGCACTATTTGTTTGAATGGTTTTTCCATGGTACATGTATGCATGTTCCCAAGAGTCAAAGTTTTGTTTGAGTGCATGCTCATTAATGGTAAATGGAACATAGAGAACCAATTGCTCTCTACAATGATTCTCTATATCAAAGTGTTTGTTGAAATTGATAAACCATACCACATTTGGTTTGGCCTTTGGTTCAATTGTAGCACTGTATTTGTTGTATCTTGAAACAAATTCTACAATACATATGTCCACCATTATTTCAGGATGTTTCAAATAGTAGTCTATAATATATTTCGCAAGAATGTTTTCTTATTCGTCTAGCTCATTGCTCAATTGCTTAACAGATTTTAGTATAAATGTGTGATCATTGTCAGATCATTATCAATAAATATACATTTTCTTGAACTGTAGTTTAATGGTAGTGACAAAACAATATGTGCAGCTTGTTGTGATGACCATTTTTGCAAGTTAAGCATGGAATTTCCAAGTTTACTCACCATTCGTATTGCATCAATATTGTCTTGCTTATGGTCTGTACGTATTCTTTTGAATGCATATGTCATTGACTTGTCTACTTTTGCAATATATGAGCTACAATACATTGCAGCAACATATGCATTGAGGACAAACTGTGCATCTGTATTAGCCTTCCAAAGATCTGGAATTTTCCTTAAACTATTGTTCCATATTTGTGATGGTTTTCTTTGTAAAAAAAGTGTGGGCCTGTTTAATGTTGAGCTCAAAGCTTCAATGTATTCATTGTCAGTTAAGTTTATTTCTTTCAAGAACATTTGAAAAGTGAATGTTTCGTCATAGTTTGCTTTTTGGAGTTTTGCAAAGATGTCAGTGGCATTTGCAGTTATCGCTTCAGTCTTTTGGAGTATTGGTAAAAGTATAGTTGACTTTTACATTGGTGGAAAAGGAAAATTGTATCTACAAAGTCGTTTTCTTGATCTCTTGCATTTCTTTGTATGATGATGTTTGTGTAGCATTGCTAAAGCAGGTTCCAAATTTTTGGTGTCGCAAGTAATATACTTATCAACAAAAGCTATGATGTCCGCATTGTTATCTTCTGTGTAGATTGGTGCATTTTTAACCCATATGAGAAAATGATCATGTTCATTTCCTCGATTTTGGAACTCAGTGACTGAGAAGTAATCAATGAAATTTCCAAAGAAAGAGTCATCTATAAGTATCAATTTTTTTATTGCATTTATTCTATGTTTATAGTAACATGCACAAGTGATAGGGTCTTTCTTGATTAGTTCAAATTTGTCAATGTGTGTTGGGCCATTAGATTCTTGACGGTTTTGTGCTGATTGGTGTAGATTGTGCAACTCTTCTAATGTTTGAATTAGTGGATCCCAATTTTGCTCAGCACTAGTGAAAGTGATGAAAAATGTCGATGGTCCTAGTTGTCAAATCATAGCAAATACATTTTTCTTAAGTTGTTGTGAATAGTCTAGAGAGATTCTTATTCTTTTGAAATCAACATATATCTAATATCGGTTTAAAATTTTTTTTCGTTGGTTTTGTGAACTGCATCATATAGCTTTCATCCTTTTAACTAACCTTTTCCAGTTCTTATTTTGTGTAGATAGGTACCCCATTTGTGATTAAGGTACTATGTAGCTTTGAAAAAATGGTTTGTTGTATGATATGCATTATTAACGGCGTTGCCAGGCTCCCCGACAAAGTGGCATACAGTATTGCAAAGTTTTTTACAATGTCATCATCACGTGGTTTGCCAAAGAATAAAGTTGGGAAATTCATTTCTTCAGCATACATGTCCTTAAATATTCCAATTAGATACTTGTCCTCTATAGGTGCAATTTCAATAGTCTTGTCTTCCATGTTATGGATACTTCTAGACTCAGTAAATCCATGTATCAATGTTTCTGATGGGTTTTCATTTTCCATTTCACTATCTGATTTTGTTTCACTTGTATTTTGTGCACTATTGTCTTCATTTTCTTGAGTCCATTGGAGAACTTCGCGCCAATCTTGGTTTATGTGAACTTTGTGCATTTTTTGCATAATGGTGTCCTTGTTAATTGACTCAAAGCTTGCATTTGGAGCTTTATCAGCCTGCCCACAGAAATGCATTTTTTTTATTGGCAAGCCTTTTCAATGAAACAAAAGCAAATATTATGTCAATCAAATGTGTCAATGTGTTCATATCAAGCAGTGTGGCTATCTTCCTTTTGAACCCTAGCTCCCAAATTTGTGCAAATGCAATTCTAAGTGAGACAAGTCGTTCTTCTAGCTGAGTTAAATTTTGCACATAGCACAATGGTCTATTAGTTCTTATTTTCTGTGGGGTAGCATACTTTGGAATAGTGGACTATTTTAATGCAAAGTAGCATACATGGCATATGAAATATGTGAATGGTAAGGAATCTGATTGTAGTAGCTTACAGTATAGTTCTTTTTGTTTTTCTTTGAATGTCCTGATGTCCTTGTGGAAACAGAGCACTTGGCAAATTGCACATGGGTATTTTGGTGTATCTTGTATTGCTGTTTTATAAATTTCTATTGGTGACAATGTTTTTGTTTTCTTTGGACTGGTAGGTATACTTTCTTTTTGTTTTTCTTTTCTAATCAAGTTCTTCAGGTGATTAAGTCTTATTGTTGATTTATGTTTAAAATTGTTTGTTGTGACAAATGGTATCAAATTCTTCTTGTTTTTTGGCAAAGCATGTGTCTTGTTCAAGTAAGTAATTTTGTATTGTGGATGACTTTTGATCAACTTTTTAAGTTGGACTAAGCTTGTTGAGCATTGGCGAGTTAGATTTTGGGCTTTGATTCTTAGAAGCAGCTCAAAATGTCTAGCTAGAGGGTTTGTATCATGGAACAGTATAGAGACTGATTCTGTATATCCAGAATCATTGAAATCTAAGTACTTTCTTGATGTTGTCAATGACCAGAGGCTTATTTGTATTTTCAACCATTTGGATATCCAGTGAATGCAGAACAAGTCACCCCACAATCCACATTCACTATGGTCTGTGCATGGTCTTGTAGACAATCACATTTTGTGGAAGTATGTTTCTTGGTCATGTACTTTGTGCAATGTATATAAAGTATTAGGATTTAATTCAGTGTTATATGATTTAATTGCTTCTTTGTCCTTATTTTGAAGACAAGTTAGGAAATGATCTATAGCTCCATTTCGTAATTGAGTTGAGGTGTACTGATTGTTAAGCAGTACTTGAAGCGAGTCAAACAAACAATCGCCAGCATTGTATGCAAATGTGCTTAATCTACAAAGGCCTTCAGCCCTAAGAGCATTGTCAATGTTTGATATCTGAGGATACTTTGTGCACAGTTCTTTAATTTCATGAGAACCTATGGGCTGTTTTGAAATTACGTTTTGTGTTTCAATGTTTAACAATGGTTTGAAGTGTCCACTTAAAGAATTCATGTCATGAAATAGTATAGAGATTGATTTTGTGTAGTCAGAAGTATTGAACTGCAAGTACCTTCTTGTTGTTGTTCTTGACCAAAGGCATATTTGTATATTCAACCATTTGGATATCCTGTGAATGTAGAATAAGTCACCCCACAATCCACTTTCAGTGCAATTTTCCTATGGCTTTGCAGATAATCGCATTCTGTGGAAATATGTTTTCAGATCATGTACTTTGTGCAATGTATATAGAGTATCAGGATCTAGTTCATAGTTGTATGATTTTATTGCTTCTTTGTCCTTGTTTTGAAAGCAACTCAAGAAGTAATCTATAGCTTCGTTTCGTAGTTGAATTGATGTGTAGCGATTGTTAAGCAGTAGCTGTAATGAGTCAAACAAACAATCGCCAACATTGTATGCAAAAGTACTTAATCTATAAAGCCCCTCGCTCTTCAGCGCATAGTCAATGTTTGATATTTGGGGGTGCTTTGTCAATTCATAGGTGTCAACATCTATCATTTTCTTTGTTTCTTTCGTATCCTAATGTGTTTGAGAGTAGTAGATGTTATGTATGAATAGTATCAAACACTATCATCTAGATTACAAAATCTATAGTTTTATCCTATGTTGCCTATGTGCCTTTACTCAATAGCATTCTATAGTATTAATCATGTTGTCGAGCATCTTGGAAGATAATAATCTCTATATATGTTGGAAAATGGATCTTGAGTAGTAGCAGAAGCCTACGTGACATATTATACAACAAACAATTTTTTAGAAGCACAAGGGGAAAATAGTATTAATTCTTCAACCTGACCTTGTCATCCACTGTCCCCCACTAGGATTGTATGTACTTATTCCTGTTACATTGACAAATTGGATAAATGAGTACAATGCATGATGTATACTTTCAATGCCACAAACACAAAACAATATTTTCAGGTAGCTTTGTTTACATGCAAGAAATGGTGGATAAGAATCTTTTTTGCTCACATTGTCAATTTGAGGCTATGGTCTTCAAATGTTTTGTGTAATTGGATT
>VDFB02030867.1:0-26737 GCA_007258455.2 Sequoia sempervirens
TGCTAGTACATTGACCACAAGGACCATCATTTTTATTTTCTTCTCTAGGTATGCATCGAATGCGTATTGCACATCTTTGATTTGGCCGATCAATGACACTTGTTTGTTCTCCATGGAGAAACAACGGCTGAAATTTTTGGTCAATTCTAGGCCTAAAGTAGTGGCTACTTTGGGGGGCATCACATTATCAGATGCATCAGAATCTATAACACAGTTTCTTAGCTTAAAACCATTTACAAGTAGGGAGATGAAAAATGGATCAATGCATCCGGAGGCAGTTGGAGGAGTGGATACAAGGTTACTCTATTGTGTTTTGGGTTTAGGAGCAACAAGAATGTTAGGAGAAGTATCCTGACTTGGGGTAATTCCTTTGTCATTAATGAATTTGACAAGTTTGTCAAATTGGTCAAGGTTGGCTTTGAGGTACTCAGCATCAGACATCTAGACCTTGGTTTTCTTGGCATGGTCAATAATGTCAAAAGCCTTGAAAGAATTATGTAGGCTGGAAGTTGTAACTTCACTGATTGGTTTAATGAAAGGCACACTGGTCTTTGAAATGAGAGGATTAGATTTAGGGACAACGAGAGTTGATGAAGAGGGATGGGGTGCACTTACTTGTGGATTTGTTGCTTTCTTGGGTTGCCAAGGAAGAGGAGATCCTCTTTTGGCGATCGTGACTAGTGGCTTCTCCTTTTTAGGTGGAGTAGTAGCTTGAGCTTTATCAAGCTGATTTTGTTGGTGTTGCATAAAAACAACATAAGTGTCTATTACCAAGTCATCCTCTTCTTCTTCATCTTCCACCATTTGTAAATAACTAATCTTGGAGTCACCAACCAATTCAATTTCTTCTTCTTGGAAGAGATCAACATTTTCTTCTTCAAGGTAATTTGGCTGTGCATAATCATCCTGGTCAGCCTCATAATAACCCGTTGCATTGTTCGCGGGTGGAGCTTCTAGAGCAAGCCTTCCTGGGGGTGTTGGGAGACAATTTTGATTTTTATTGCCATCATAATTGGGAAAAGTCCTCCTTGGGATGTCATTGGAAATTGCTATTGTTTTTGTTGTTGGAGACTTGCTTCTTCAGGGACAAGACTTCATTTGCTAACCTTTGGACCATGGGATCTGTAAAATTAGAGCTAGAGGTAGGAGCAGTGCCATTAGATGTTGAAGACCTTGAGGCTTGCATCCTTTTGTTGGCATTAGTTTCCATCCTTATTTCTCCAGCAAGGATCATGTTGTCTTCTAGGATGGCAGCTAGTTGCTAAGCTGCTTCAACGTTGGCAAGGTTTTCCTTGCATAAGTAGAAACTTACTTTGGGTAATTGCATGTTGAGGAAGAAGCACTTTAGGTTATGATACGTTGGTCTTGCATCATTTGGGATCCATGTCACCAATTTATTAAATTTTTCCACAAACTCGCGCATGGGCTCGTGAGCTTCTTTGCGCATGGTGGTGAGTTGTGCCAACAAAGAGTGCGAATCTTTGACAGGTTTGAATCTTTCTTCAAACTTTGTGTGAAGAGAGGCCCAGTCGGTGATGGAAGCATTAGGAAGAGTGAAGAACCATTCGGCTACAACCCCTTCAAGGGATTCAATGAACAATCTTATAGAAATGTCTTCATGCTCAATACCGAGAACACCGCAAACGATGTAGAATGCGGATATGTGTTTGTCAAGATGTTGTTTTCCATCACCTTGAAACTTCAGGAGATGCTTTCTTGAAACACATGGAAGTTTGTGCAAAGGTGCGGCCAAACGAAGGGGACCAAAAGCATTTCCCCATGGTCCTGCAGGTGGTGTGGCCATAGTTGGTTGCACAACAGGTACCTGAATGGGACGCCTGCGGTAAACAGACCAAACACTTGGCAGAGGAGATCTTTGGCTACACGGAGGGTAGCTTACAACACGTTGTAGTGGTGACCTTACTTGTGGAGGAGTAAATGGAAAATTACATTGCAACAACTCTTCAAAAAGTGGATCTACTACTCCTTGAGCCCTCAATCCTCGTGTATATATTCAGTTCGCCAGAATGTAGATCTAAACAAGATGGAGATTTAAGAAAATATACAAGAGAACAGTAAGAAATAGGAAACTTATCTACTTCAATCAAAAAGCATGAGGCTTAGATTATGCATGTCGTTCCCCAGCGGAGTCACCAAAAAATTGTTGGGTGAAAATTATGTAATCAACTTTTCGATAGATTACACAACTAGGACTTCAGCCACAACTATGTGAGATAGAAATCTCTCCTCTCAAAAAGGAGAGGCACCCTTCTTACTATTGACATAAGCTATAGTAAAACAAATGAAGTAATTACACAATGTACATGATACTTACAAAGTGGGGGGCTTATCCGTGGAATGAGCACCGCTAGATTTTGTGATAACACAATTCATCCCCTATGACATTCATTTGTAGGCTCCTTGAGGTGTTAACACTACAAAATCACCTAGCATAATGTAGCTTGCTGGCCTATGAATTTGTGTACTCTATTTAAGCCACCTAGCATAATGCAACTTGCTAGTCTATGTGCTTCATAGGACATGACTTTTCACACTCATGGTCACCTAGCATAATGCAAATTTCTAGCCCATGATCATAAGAATATTTTGATCTACATGACCCCTAGTGATAGAGAAAGCTAGTGCCAAAGATATGTACTCTTTTTTCTTTCATATTGATTACTTCTAGTCTATGTGTATGCATTCTTACTTTTAATCAATCAATTGAATCACTATATTCTTCTCTCCTCTTTAGAATTCCTATATGCTCTTATTGCATTCTGGGGAGGACACTTGGTATTGAGACAACCTTTCATGTCGAGGTCTCCTTACCTTGTTGACCCAATTATTTTTGCTTTAGATAGTGTGTATTGATATTGTTATAGTCTTTTTTCTCTCCATGTATGCTTTGTGTATCCTTTGTGTATGATTTATGTATGTTCAAATTTTTCCTCATCTTGTGTGTGATATCTATATATAAGATGTTTTGTTGTATTTATCTTGACATTATAGATTGATAGGACCCTAAGTCTAGGGGCTATCCCATCTCTTAGCTTGGAGTCGTCCTATCTCTTCAACGTTTTCATAAAGAGATCTATCTTCTCCATAATTTAGTGTGAGTATGAACGCAAGTTCATACCCCCACTAAAGTGGAGCTAAATGTAGTGTCCTAAATTATTGCCACTAATAATTTCACACTAGGTTTGGCACTCTATTTTGCATGTATGGTTAATTTTGTTCGTAATGTGACTATTTTGGGGCTCGATTAAGAACCATGTTAATTTCCTTAATAATTGGAATTTTAGGAGAAAAAATATTGAGACACTAGCACAACACACCAGGGTCGTACATTTAAATTTCAAAAAGGTTGAAAATCCAAATGTCAACCTTTAGTGTCTTTAATATTGCACCTTGTTAGCCTAGCTCAAAAAATGACTTTGGATGCATATATAAACAACTCTCTCATTTTGCATCTATGACATATATGATCTAGGACATGCGACTTCTCTATAAGTATTCTCTTTCTTTATTCTTCTCTACTTGATTTCTAAAGCTCTGATGGATTTCACTATTCTTCCATGTAGTAGAAATTGACAAAATTTTCTCCTTGTTGCTCTTGCTCCCCATCTTCATGATGAAACACTAAAGAGCCCTGAGATTTTTTTGTTACATTTATATCTAGGAATGAGGGGTGTCACTAAAGCTTAGCCTCCCTTGGAGACAAGGATGGAACCACAAGCACAAGACGAGGGAGATAATCATGAGCTAATAGAAAAGAAACTGCATGCAATTTTTCCTTTAAGTTTTCTACCAAATCACCACCAATTTCATAAGCATTGTGGCTAAGAGCCCTATTTAGGAAATTGAGGTTTCTTAGCTTGAAAGAAGGTTTCATTGCATCATACACAAAGACAAAAGACCATTTTATGGAGAAGAAAATGCCTTGGAAATATTCCACCAACATACCCTTGGCCTTTCTAGAAATCATAGGCATGTACACACTTCTTAACAATGTATTGTTCTCTAAAAAGACTTCATTTATGACTTGGATTGTGATATTTTGCACTGAATGAAAATATTAAAGAAAGTCCAACAAATTTGATATAAATATTGAAATAAATTGATAGGGAAAAATCAACCTTTGTGCCTAAGGATGGAGAATTTTTTCACCAATTATACAATTTATGCTTTTGTAGACATTGGAGCATTGAACTTTAAACACCTATTGGAGTTGTTCAAAAACAAGACAACATGAAAGTGGCCTTTCCCAGGGGAGAACTAGGAAAGGAGCCTTGTATTTCTACATAAAGTATTCCATATCTTGTCACTCTCATTGAATATGCAACCCTGGAGGGCATGAGCCTGTGGTGCATTGGATGAGTGGTGGCGTTAGTGTTGTGGCCACCAAGGTTCAAGTCTCTGAACTTGACTTGTAGCAGTGTTGCTACTGTTGGCGACAGGTTGTGTGGGTTTCTCTCCTTGTACCAGACACTTATGTTTGGGGCCCACTCCCTCACTGGGCTGGTGTGCTCGTGGGCCTTGTGCCCTCGCTGGGTGACCATGCTCATGGGAGTGGTGGTTGTTGTGCATCTGTGCCAAGATGCCCCCCTGTTTGTGGCCTCACTAGATCATAGCTTCAATCAAAAGCATTTACCGATCAAAAAGAATGCAAGTCTAGAGAACCTCCACTCACAATACTGTTGAACATGTAACCCTAAAGAGCCACCAATCACCAAGAAATTTCTAGAATGAATTGTGAAAAAAAGCCTTTGTTTTCCCTATTTAACAATTGTTGCCACACTTGGGAGAAAATCATCAGACGAAAAATGCCAAGTATTTATTAACCTTATCATTTTAAACACTGGCAAGCTTGAAGTTGGCACACAACTTAATAAATCATGATGCATTGGTTTTGTAAACTGGAAAATTGACCTAAGGTCATAGAGATAATAGGAAATAATGCAAACAACCATAATCTGCAAATCCTAAACCCAATAAGATCCAATCTAATCAATTTGGAGAACATGCAATAATAGATAAAACTAGATTTCAAGCAAATGACACCTTCACCTTCATCATATTGCCATGGATGACTTCCATTGTTCCTTTTTTGTATGCTTTGCTCTAAAAAATGGGTATGCTACTCTTTCGCTATGAGCTTCAAGTATATGTGATGATTTTAATGATGCAAATGCCAAAGTTTAAGAGTTTGTGGTTAGCCATCAATGTGTTATGAAGGCTTGTTTTTATAAAAATGCTTGTTTCAGATGAACAATCTGGATTCAAAGATGAAAGATCTGGATCAACTATTGAGGTCCGTTGAGAGAAAATAGATTGGAGAGTTAACTTGCTTGATTGATTCAATCAAGGGAATTAATTGGATAATTAGTGGAAATTGATTGATTAATCAATGGGATTGATTGACTAGTTAATGTGTGAGAGGATAATTAATTAATTAAATAATCTTTGGAGGAATGTGCAAGTAAAGATTGAATTAATTAATTTATTAATAGATCATGTTTAGTGAATATTGGAGAATTAAGTAATTATTTTAATTATATAATCTAGAAGTGGGAAAGTGGTTTAACTAATTAATTAGTTGCAATTATTTAATATGAGAAGAGTGTTTGATGCTAATTAAATAATTAATAATAACTATTTAATTAAAATAGAAGAATACCTGAAGTTAGACATAATTAAAAAAATAAGGTTTCTTTAATCAATAAGGAAGAATAATGTTTAATTAGGACATTATTAAATAAATAGAATTTATTTAATTAGTGAGAAATGATGAATTAGAATGAATGACTTAAATAGTGTAAAATCACTTAATTAATAGTAGAATATGCAATTTGATAATGATTAAATAATAAGGTATTATTTAATCATTAGGGAAAAAAGTGAAAATTAATAAAAAGGTATTGCTCGTAGGTGAGGACAACTTAGGGTATTTACATTTTCCCCCTCTTTGATATAATGTGTTTTTATACTGTTATGTCAAAGAAAATTCAAAAATTTGTGCTCAAGAGTTGCCCTGATGATGGAGGGATAAGATGATGCCCCTTCAAAAAAATAATACAAATTTTGAAAAAAATAAAAAAAATTGGGAAATTGTTTCAACAAGTCAATTTGATAATGTTGAGTATGTTGGTAGCAAAATATTTTGATTTTAGGACTTCCCAGGTGTCCTATTTATGTTTGAAGTTCAAAGTTGATGCATCCAGTTATAAAGAGGGTTCAAAATCCCACCCTAAAAGTCTATAAATAGGCCCTAGGGGGTGCATCCAAGGGTAAAGTGGTCAAGAGTAAAGACAAATTTGATAAGTACACAATGATATTATTGAATAATAGTAATTTTTACATGAAACTTTTAAGGGAAGACCTAATATTGATTTTATATTAAATATTAATTGTTTATATTATTTTTAATTTAAATTTAGTATTTAAATCTATTAATATAATAAAAGGAAGATGTCATGTCTCCAAATCTATAAATACACTAAAATTATTATATATTTAAATTTAATAGAAAATTTGTTCAATACAAGGTGATAGATCACCTATAAATATATTTATATTAAAATATAGTAACAAAATGATGTACATTAAAAAGTGTATGTAGGAAAATTAGAGTCCTAATGAAATGTAGAACATAAATTGAAGTAGGTTAGCTTAAGTAATACAAAAAGAAAAAAACATGCATATACAACACATTACATAGACTTGGAAGAGTTTGAATCGTCAACAATAGTCAATATAAGTGGAGATTTTGGAACAAGGAGATTGATGAGGGGCATGGTGACATATGCATTTTAATCTTGTAAATACCTTAGAGATCTTCGACAAGAAACCCTCTTCCAACTATTATTATTATTGATAATTTATGAATTTAATTAATACATCTACAATAATAATTATATTTCATAAAGACCCTGTAATTAACTCAAACTATTTTTTTTTATAATAATATATCTTTTAAAAATAATTTATTAGTTTAATAATATAATAGTAAATATAAATAAATATTATTAATTCTATAATAAATTATTTTAGTAAATTTATTTATTCATCTCATTCCCATTATACTTCATTATTATACTCTATAAATTCAATTATATTAAAATATAATCATTCACTTCATAATTATATTTTATTCTTCACCTATTTTTATAAATAAACTATAATAATAATATATTACTATCAATATTTATTTTATACTCTTATCATAGTTTTCTTAATTAATAAAACAAATTCACACTCATAATAATTTAATAAGATCTACTATATAAATTAATAAATAAATTTACCATAGTTTATGATAAAACTATTTTATTATTCCCTTTTCAAGGGTTTGTAGGGGTTAACCCCTCATTAACAAATGAAAAGAGGAAATATGGTGTCCTCCACAAGGTTTCTTGAAGAATAATTTTGATGGTGTCTCCTATAGTAACCTAGACAAATTTTGGGATGTTGTCAGTAATTATCATGATATAACTTCATAATGGAAGCCTCAAGAAAACAACAAGACACCAATAATGATGTAGAGGCAATGACTCCCACCTTAGAAAATAAGATGGCTAACCTGTAGGGTACTCGAAAGATTGTTTTAGAAGGGGATTATCTCACTATCATTGATGCACTCAAAACTAGCAAGTGCTAGAGCTAGAGGATTAACAATATTCTTCAACATGATTGGTCAATTCTAAAAAGATTTAAAGAAGTGATTTATCAACACCACTATAAAGAATTAAACACTCCAATGAATTTTCTCACAAACTAGGCAGTTGACAAAGATGTGGAGTATGTCATATAAAATAGGATAAATTATTGCCAAAACTCCCACATGCTAGGGAAAAAATGTGAAGAGATCTCCTAGCTAGTGGGCGATCCACTAATACAAGCTTATCATATGAAATGTCTAAGCATAAATTGTGGAAATGAATGCTAATATTGAAGTGTGTCATCATTTTGATTTCTCATACATGATTAGTCCCTCCACCCTTGTTCTCTCATATAAATATTTGTAAATGCAAGCTTCCAATAACTTCACAAATTTTAAGAGAGCTTAAATAGTCCATGGATTTGTATCTCTACAATATGTGTTCTTGACGATCTCATTAGTAGTTTTTCTATGTAATCTCTTTTCTTTTTACATTCTTTTTATTTGAGAAATGAATTTCATGCTCTCTATACACACCAATTACCTAGCAATTATATTTGATTTGAGGCCTTGTGATATGTCAATCTACTATTTTTTTTCTATCTAAAAACATCTTTTGGAAGTTTATTATGCATGGTGATTCTCCCATGGTCAAATCATAGTTGGGAACAAATATCAAAGATACGAAGCAACCATGCAATTGATACCCAAGATTATGCAATTTTTATGCTCTAATTAATTCTCTTTATGGATGTGTTAGGAGTGCTCTTAGATAGATAATAATGAACTAGGGAGTATCCTTAAATATAACATCCTAACATAAAATTTGAAAAGTGTTGAGCTTCAAGTTGGAACATAATGGTTATTAGAAAGGAATTGACTTGGGTCTAATTTAAAAATTTAAATTTAAAAATGTGAGGGTTGATTTCACACTCTAGAATAGATCAGTGTTTGATTTCATACTACAAAATTGATTTAAATAAGTGAAATGGGTCAATTGAGGGTCATAACTAGTTCATTAGGATGTATGGAAGTGATATTAGAGTATGTTAAAATAATTTACCAAATATTGATGTAAAAACACACTTATATATCAATTATTGCATAAAAATCAACTAGTTAAAATGAATCCAAAGCAATTTTTATTTATTTATAAAATACACAGTTTTCACCATTACAACTAAAATCACACCATAACAATAGTATGACTATATTTTAATAGTCTTTTTTCTCTTTTGAATGCTTTTACCTCTTCCCTATAAATATGTCTCACCTATAATTAACGTTGAACTATATCTTATAACTAAAAAAGCAATTGAATATAGTTATAATTCGATTAATTGAACTTTATGATTAACCCTAAAATAAAAATTAATCTAACTCAATCAAATGCTTAGTTTATCTCTAACTTATTAAACTTCACAATTGAGTAATTTGACTAACTAACATTATGAGTAATCAATTAGATAAAATTGATAACTTCTAATCATTATAAATTTAATTTTCAATCATAATAATCAATACTATTATTATCTTGATTGTTATTATAAACACACAATTCCTAAGTTATTGGTAATAAAAATAACTTTTTAAAATTATTTAGAAATATTTAATACTCTCAAATTTGATTTCAAATCACACTCCATGATCTATCATCATGATAAGGATGAGAAATGAATTGGAATGCAAACTAGTCCCACCAAAATACATGAAGAGGGTAGGGAGAAGAAAGTGGAAAATGAGAAGTTCAAGAGCAAAGAAGCTAGGCGAACTTCTTGTACTCTTTAGCTTATACCTTGTTTCTTCCTTGCCCCTCCCTTCTTGGCTTTCTTTATTTTTTCCCTCTTTAATCTTCTTGTTTTCTTTCCCTCCTTGTTTTTACTTGGGGCCTCCCTTGCCAATATTGCACTTTGAAATTTTAATTGACTTTTTCTCTAAATTTTTATTTACTATCTATTTCATAATACATATTCATTTATCATTAATAATTATACTTGTTCACTTTAATTGTCATATTCTAATTTTACTCTGGACTCTACTTCCTATATGTATCATCTTGCTAACTTTATTAGGTTAACTCACATGTCCTACCTTCTTTCCTCTTGAACTTCTTGCTTTTTGTTCTCTCTTCTATTCTATCTACTTTATTCAATTATTTTAGTGGGATTGGTTTGCATTCCATTTTATTTATTTATTGATATTAAAACTCGATTTAGATTCAAAAACTACGTTAAATTGATACCATTTGATTGATCAAGGATTTGACGAGCCATATGATCCACTTAGAATTCACAAACTATTGCTTTAACAAGCACTATCATCTTTAAATATATAACATACCACTATTAGGTATTCACTCAAGTACAGTAGACACCATAAAACCTAACAAATGAGCTAAGGTAAATTACATAGGTCTCTTATTTTCCCATGACATAGACATACATTTTTGCACTCAAGGAAAGATTTGCCACCACTTAATGAAACTATTGATGTTGCAACCTTGGTTTCATCCTCCATGATTAGGACATTGCCATCATTACAATAATTTGAATGATCTAGAATGACATCCAATAAGATAAAAAAATATTCAAACTCTTAGCTATTACCTTGACAATCTTCCACAAACACATTTATCATTTCTTGATAGCATGCAAATGACCTAAAAAATAGTCAAAGTGAGTCTTTGCTTGGTGAGGCACATCACCAATTTCATCATGCAACACAAAATACCTAGCAAATGATGATAGAATTGATAAAAAAGAAAAATATTAAGCAAAATCAAATGTATTCCACCACCCCATGAATAGACAAGTTCCAACATAAGCTTGACCATAGCCAAGTGAATACAAACCCTAGAAATCCCATCTATCTCCTTCACCAATGTCCACATCTTCACCATCCAAAACCTCAAATTAGGGTTAATGATTTCATCAATCACGGAAATAAATCCCCCACCACCTCCTCTCTAAATACCCTCCTATTCTTCTTCTTCATCACCTCGTCCACCATTAATTATTTCCCCTTAGCATTCTTCCCCCCTTTTCCACTCACCATAATCCTTGGCGCCATGACAAGAGAATACACCATGTTGCACCCTATCAACTGTCACAAGCTTGCAAACCATATCATATAATAAATACACAAGCCACCATCCTATGCCCTCATTATGTCATCATGCTCACAAAAATGATAAAATAATCACCCTTTATTTCCAAATTTTCCCATTATCAAGATTTACATTCCATTTTATTTATCATCCTTATCTTGATGATGAATCACAAAGTGTGATATGAAATGATGATATAAAAATTATATAATTTATTTTAGAAGCACTCTAAAACATCTTCTTGGCTACAAAAATCATGTCTACCAATCTCAATTTTTTTTTAATATAATACTTATTTCCATGGTAAATTTTTAGAGGCATGATAATTAGCTCAAATGAGCAATTGAAGGCATACATTTTACTTGATGTTTTTCTAATGAAATTATTGTTAAAAGAGATGTGTAGACATGAATATGTTTATAGTATCAAATGATGGTACATCTATAGGTAATGTTGTGTCAGAAACTTCTACTAATGATTTTATAACTAATTTTAGTATGAAAATAAAATAAAGGTCAACATAATTATCATAGTTGGGAGAAAAAGAGGGGGTTAAAATCTGTAGGGAATTAGATGAATAACAGGGTGATACCCATGCATAACACAAGACCCAAAAATGAACACCAAAGTGGCATTATACAACACTATTCAATATGCCTGAGAGGATGAATTTTTAGAAGCAATGGAAGGTTGCCCTATGTGATTGAGGAAACAATTTGTGCAAGGGGGTGAAATGATAATTTTTACCCTTGTGTTATTTAACATGCATATTTAAACATAGCAAAATGATGAGACCAAGGGACAACCTAAATGAGAAATTTCCATAAAGGTGGAATTTGAGGCCTTGATATATTATAAGACTTTGGTGTTTGAATTACCCTAAGGGAAGAAACCCATTAGTTGTAAATGTGTTTACAAGGTGAAATATAAATTATATAGTTATTTTGGACAAATAAAAACTTGAATTTTTATCAAAGTTATGCATAATAGGAATGGATAGACTATCAACAAACCTTTCCCCCCAATATAGATATGGTAATATTTCAACTAATTATCTTAATTTTTGCTTAGTTCAGTTGGAATGTATATCAAATAAATGTTTAAAAATGTCTTCCTAAGTGAATACTTGAGAGAGGAGGTCTACAACGCTTAACTCTAAGGATTTTAGTTTCTTGGGAATGACACATAGTTTGCATGTTAGTTAAGTATTTTATGGACTTAACTAGGTTCCTCATTCTTAGTATAGGATCCTCATGCTTAGTAATTTAAATTGATCAAAATATTAACATTTCAAGATTCAAAAGAAGTTATGATACCGATATCTATGTCAAGATCAATGGTGATGACACAATGATTCTAATTATCTATGTTGATGATTTTATCTTACTAGAAGCAGAGCCAATAGTATTCAATAGTGAAATCTTATATTTACTTTCCTTTTGACATGATAAATCTTGGCCTCTTACATTATTACTTAGGCAAATTTTGGCAAACTAATCTTTCTAGTTTTACATAACAAACTATGTATACCAAAAAACTTCTAAATAATTTTAAGATAATATAATATAATTCAATAGCTACACCTTTGAAAGTTGGGATGAAAATATTAACTTATATAGATTCATCAATGGTGATTAAATTGTCATATCTTTATTTGTGTAGAAATTAATAGGTTTTTACCCTTAGGAATAAAAATACTAAGCTTTAACAAGATAAGAGCAATGTGAAAAACATGTGATGATGCATGTAGACTATAATATTTTTACAATATAACTAACGATAAAATAATGGATTTATATGTGTATATATACACATCCAATATATATATTAAAGGAGTTTGACCTAAACACATCTAAAGGAAGATGACCTAGAAATAAGGCACTTAGTCTAAAATACATGATAATGTTTTTAATCAATATTATAGATCTAACAAGTTGGTGGGTAATTGGATTTATCTTATCGTGGCTCATCTAGAACTATTCTTTGTAGCATGAGTTGTCTTTCTTGATTGATGTTCAAGCAATAAAAAGAACATTAGCAAGTTGTTATATGAGTTATTTCTATGTCAAAGCAACATCTATGTCAGCATATAAATTTATTGATTTTGGTTAGGATAGATCAAATGATGCTTAAAATTTTATAATAGGCTTTGTGTTTACTCATTGACCTAAAGTGATTTCTTGGTAGAGCAAGTTGCAAAATAATTTTTTTTTATAGTTCATTGAAGCATAATATAAGGTAACCATTAGTATACAATGCATGAGTTAATGTGGTTGTAGAGGATATTGGTCAATCTTTAAGTTAACCAAACAACATCAAACCTCTCTTTCGTGACAATTAGAGTGTGCTCAAAATGGTGAATAATTCAATCTATCATAATAACACAAAACATATTGAAGTTTACCAACATTGCATCCATTAGTTGGTCAATAGTGAAAATATTTGTCTTTATTGTTGTTCCATAAAAGAGTGGTTACTAACATAATTGATAAAACATTTTTTTTTTAATAAAAAGAGGGTAAAAATTTATTGAATCAAAAGAGCATTACAAAGCAGGAGAAAAAGCCCAACAAAAGCACCAAAACATCACCAAATTAAGTTACACCTAAGAAGCACCTCATATCTTCCATAATCGAATCTTCAATAACCAAAGCCAAATCTTCAGGGAGATTGCCCCAATCAACCACATTCCAAGTCCCCATATGCTCATAAGCCCACCTAGCCAAGCCATCAACCACCTTATTCCACTCCCGAGGGACATGGCAAAAAACAACAAAGTCCAAAGTAGTGCTCAAAGCAACAATTTGCTTGACCACCACTGCCAACCGCCAATTCACCTCCTCAAACTACCTCTTACTTAGAAGATCAATAACAACTTGAGAATCATATTCACAAACAATCCTTCTCCACCCTAGAGCACAAGCCCGTTCTAAAGCCAGGAGAATGGCAGAAGCCTCCATGAGGTTATTAGTATGCTGACCTCTATAAATAGAGAAGAAAAACACCACCACTCTTGAGCTATCTCTACCAATGCCACCAACACCACCATGCTCAAGATTGCCTCTAGAAGAGCCATCATTATTCATTTTCAGCTCCCCCAGAGCAGGGGGACACCAGTGACTAGCCCAACTAACCTTCGCCCCCTGCGCCCGTGGCGAACAATCCTCACAATTCTTTTCCCCCCTAGGGATAACCCCAAAGCACTAACAACTCCAAAATCACCAGGATCCACAGGAACAGACAAATCACACTTAGCTATCAAAGTTTCCTGAAGGACCCCCAAAATTCTCAACCAAAGTTGACCAATCAACAACTTCCTATTAATTGATAAACCATTTAACAAAGATAAATTTTCCAGATTTAAATATAAACTTCATATTATATCTAGATTAGTTATTTGGGAGGATATTAGAAAATAATAGAGTACAAATTGAATATCTTCAATTTTGTTGATAAAATTAAACTAAGTAGATTGCTCCAACTAGTTTCATATTGTTATTTCTAATTATATTGATTGGTGCATGAAACTTTCCAAATTGAACATAATATTTGTCATTACCACTATCATTTGCTTTTAATTTAAGGTTCTCATGTTAAAGCTACATTATTTTAATGGAAAAAATTATACATCTAACACTTTTTAATTCATTTTGGGTTAATTTTGATTAGATTTTCTTTATGTAACAATTAATGTATATGTGGTGTGTTTCTATACAAAACCTGACAAATTACTTAAACTTAACCTAAATCCATTTACATACATCCCAAGGACTTTTTTTAATTCTCAATTCATCCATTCCTTTACCAGGGTTAAATCCATATTTCTTACAATGTGTACATAACCATTTGTCACTCCCATAATGCAAAAATGACCCCATGCCATTCCCAAAAGTAGAAATGATCTCATGCCATTTCCACAAGTTTGGGCAAACCATGAACCCTTTGTTAGTTGGTTTTCACAAGAAATTTATGTTTTGACACAAGAGTTTGACTGTCAAATAGAGTGACCATGACATGATATTTTGTAGGATTGTAGCCTTCGAGTAAGCTTTCCAAAAGTATAATTTTTTAATATTTTATTTAATTAATTTTTCTTCTTCTATTTTTTTAGTAAACATAAATTTTTTACAAAACATAAAGGTCCTTGCTTGATGAATGTGGAAATATATATATTTAAAAAAAATATGTGTGCACTTTGTATCATGTCTTTATTTCAACAATTTATTTTATTTTATTGAGATATATAAAAAAATGTGTTGTGGAATAAGACTGTTCTAAATTATAAAATCTTTGAATAAAAAAATTAATAATAAAAAATATGCAACATAATATTATGAAAACATATGCATGCATCGGAAATTAGTGTTAATGATCTATTTTCAAGAAATTACGAATTATCTTATTTCTAAAAAATTATGCATTATGAAATAAATATCACTCTTTAAAATATTATAAAGTATAAAATACGCGTTACTAAGAAATGCTTAAAAATGAGACAAATTATTTTTAATTTTAAAAAATTAAAAATCTACACACAAAATCTCGAAAATCACTAGCTCACATTATCTTCAAATTCTAAATGGTTTGCTTGTAATAATTGACAAAAAATGAAAATTGGTTAAAAATGTCCAAATAATGGAACACACTATAGTGAGATCACCCAATTTAGACTAGACAACTTCTAAACTTTTAAATTCATAGGAATAACCTTGGGTCATTCCCATAACTTGAGAATGACCTTGGATCATTTCGATGACATGGAAATAACCCCCAAAATTTTACTTTCATATTTAATAATGGGCCCAAGTCAATCCCTTTCCAACTAGCCATACCTATCAAATTAAGCATGAAAAATTTCAAATTGCACACTTGATTATAAAAAGACAAAGACAAATTTATTTGTGATCATCCAAAAGCTTTGGTTCTAGTTTAAATTATCATTGAAGGATCATTGTACCACATCATAGGTGTTATTTAATACCACTTGGTTTATAGATTCAGTTTCTAGTAAGTAGAAGAAATAAGTTTCAAGCAACTAGAAGCTCACTAATCATTTTTATGTACACAAGATCAATTTTGCAAGTAGGGGTCTCTACTATGGACATGGAGATCAATTATGCATGCATAGACTACTAGAGCATTCCAAAACTAAATATGATATTAAAACATGATTAAGGTCACTAAGTGACCATCTATGGTCAAATGCTATTAAGTTGTACACAAAGCCAAGTCTTAATCTTTCCATATTAACTTGAAAAACTTGTTGTACATTTCAATTTCTATACAAACATAATATGATTTATTCTCATACAACTATAATATCATGGATCCAATGACTAAATTTAATGATTGTATGATTTTTTATTTTTATTTTTTATTGAATAGAACTGAAAAAGGTTAAAATAGAAAAAAAAATCAGTCCGAAAAAGGGACCAAGAAGGAAATAAAAACTATGAACGACAAATCAAACAACCACATACAAGTCCAGCTGTTCTTTTCCAATCACAAAAACCTAGCTGTGAGTATGCAGCCAATAGAACAATAAAACCTTAAGTAACACTATCAGCAACACAAAGAAAACATATAGCTCCAGCTAAGGTTACAAACACAATATCCCGACTAAAAATAGTCAATAGTACATATTTGGGCTTTGCAGCTATTTGGCACAAACGAACTTCCCTTCCAATTGACATGGGTAGCGGAGTTGGTTTGGGCTGTGGGTTTGCTCCCCATTGGTTTTGGGTTCGACCCTACTTCTAGGTTTATCTAGTTGTGACTGGCTTGCCGGTTGTTGGGTCCCCCCGCAGGGGACTAGTCTCACCCCCACTCGCCCCAGGTACCCAAGCTACGGGCTATTGGACTAGGTCACGGGGATACCCCTCTCGTTAACCAAAAAAAAAAAAAAAAACTCCGTGAACTCCCCTTCTTAAAGAAATCGATATTTGATCACCTTGAAACATTGTTATAATCATAATCAGCCTTCCCTTTGCACCCCTTCAAGACTCTACGGTGAATGATTGTATGATTATATATAACTATTTTTACTATAAAATACAATAATTTTTTTAAAAATTATACAGAAGGAAAGATAAAATTTCGAATAAACTATAAATGTATATATATATTTTTAAAAACATGCCTTGACAAGCAGGGTCGACCGTCGCCGTCACAAGTCATATGGTACTGCATGGAAAATCGTGCAAGCAAGTATAAATAGGTCCTCTGGCTTTGCCAGTGGTCCAGGTCAGTCCAAGATGACGCTCAGTTACATATACATCAATACATCAGCATGAATATAATCTGGATTTTAGAAACGCATGAATCCGAAACACTGTGGGGTAGACAGAAAATACTTTCGAGCAGAGCCTCATGCATATAAAACAATGAGTAAAAAACAAAGTTGCTAAAAGATGCTGACCCACAGTTCAAACTCTTTATTCTTATGATTAATCCGCTTCTTGGAAAACTTTTTGGAAGCATGATTGAGCGTAGAATTAGTAGTTGGGCTGAGAAAGAGGGCAAAAGAGCTGAAGGGCAGGCTGGTTTTAGACCAAAACATTCCACTATCGATCATGGTATTACACTTAGATTTTTGATTGAAAAAATTTGGAACGTTCAAGGGGAGGAGGCTTTTTGCTGCTTTGTTGACTTCAAAAAAGCCTTTGACACAGTGCCACGGGGCAAGTTGTGGAATAGAATGGAGGAACTGGGAGTCCCAAGGGCTCTTAGGGCGGCTGTTCATAGGCTGTATGAGCAGGTCAGAGCTAAAATCAGAACTAATGAAGGTATGTCGGAGTGCTTTGGCAGTGACATTGGAGTCAAGCAAGGCTGCCCGCTTTCCCCAACGCTATTCGGGCTTTACATTGACAAGTTGGAAGAGTGGATAGACAAAGTTGGTGGGGAAGGTATTCAGTTGGCCAATTATGTAATAAAATTGCTCTTGTATGCCGATGATCTCATTTTGATTGCTAAAACAGCACATGAGTTAAGAAAACATTTGAAAGCTCTTGAATCATTTTGTCAGGAAGTTGGGATGCAAGTGAATACTAGTAAAACCAAAATTATGATATTCTCTCTGAGAAGGAAAAAACAGCAAATTAGCTTTATCTTTGAGGGCAATCCGCTGGAAATTGTAGATGAATACAAATACCTTGGGCTAGATTTTCACTATAAGCTCAGTTGGGAAACTTGTAGAGCAAAAAGGATCCAAGGAGGCTGGAAAGCGCTCTACTCTCTACAAAACAGATGTAGAAATGCTGAGCTATGGGATTGGAAAACCAAGAGAACGTTGTTTGGCTTACTTGTGACCCCGGTGGTTCTATATGGGTGCGAAATTTGGGGCAGCAGCATGTCAGATCAGAAATGGAGGCAAGTGGAAAGAATTCAAAAGCATCTAATTGTTAGCAGCCTTAAACTCAAAACCACGATACCTTATGAGATTTTACTAGCGGAGTCAGGCACCTTTCCCTTGGAGGCTTTCGCGATGATTCGGTTACTATGTTACCTTCAAAAGGTTCAAAACATGGACGACCATCGGTGGCCTAAGCTAATCGTAAAAGAAAAGTTGGATAGAAGAAGGAATACATGGATGAAACAAAACAAAAAATGGATGGAAAAGTGGGGTGTGAATATGCAAGATTGTCCAAGTTCAAATGAAGAAATAAAAAAATATGTGAAACAAAAATTCAAAAAAGCTTTATGGACAAAACAATCAGGGCGAAAAAAAGACTATTATATCAAAGAATTCAATCCTAAGGGGGACCATGATGAAAAGGCATATATAGGAGCAAATATTAAATGGAGAGCAAAGATGTTGATAGCTCAACTCCGAACTAGCTCACATCGTCTTAGATGTGAGACGGGCAGATGGATGGTTCCTAAAGAAGAGTGGGAAGAAAGAATATGTCGTTTTTGCGACATGGGATTAGTGGAGACAGAGTGGCACTTTGTTATGGAGTGCTCAGCATACAAAGATATTCGGGTCACTTATGGGGACATCTTACAAGTGGACAACTTAAATACCTTGTTTGAGGAGGAAAGGTTGGTCAAATCTGCAAATTACATCATCAAAATTCACTGTCGTAGAGCTAATCTCGAGCGAAGATCTCAGGCTGTTTAGGGTCTTCTCTTTTCGGTGGTGGTCTTGTGCTGTTCCTGGGTCCCATAGGCTGCTGTGGCCTCGTGGACGTTATTAAAATATTTCATTTCATTTCATTTCATATGCTCTACTTAGGGCTGTAAACCCATATTGGCATGCACATTGGATGTATGTCTTCCGAAGTACACGCGCTTGATTGCATATACATAGTGTATATGTATCCAAGAAGTGAACAGTATTGATTGTATATAGCTACGCAGATTGTACGTATATACTTAGAAGTGGGCAGGGTTTATTTGGTAGCATATACACATTGTATATAGGTTAGCAGGGTTTCTCAGTGTGCGACCACTGTGCCTTGTGATAGGCGGTCAGATAAGACATGGACATTAGGTATACACAATATGTATACAACAAGGGGCGGCTGCAGCCTGCACTGATTGATATATGCACATTGTATACCTAATCAATAAGTGGTCAGAATTTACTGGCACATACAGTGCATATGTATTTAAGAAGTGGGCAGGAATGATTGGTGTATATACAGTGTATAGGTATATAGTCAAAAGGTGGGTAAAGTTGTTTGGGTAAAGTTGTTTGGTATATATACATTATATATATGTATGGTCCAAAACATGTGCACATTACAGATTTTGGATATGTAATGTGTATATTATTTAAAGAAGGGGGCAATGTTCCGACGAGGAGAGAAGACTGCTTAGTTTTAATATACCCCACACCTGCAAAATTCTGCCATAGTTATTACTAGTTTTATTGTTTAATGATAGATTGCATTACTACCAACGCGGATCCATTCGTCTCTTCTCTGGGGCCCTTTCGAATGCTTTGATGAATATGGAATAGAGAATTAGATGGAGAGCTTCTGCTAAAGTTGGAGGAGAGAATCCACACAAGGCTTTCCTTGCACGATCTCAATATTCTCTGGTGTTTGAGTGAGTATTGGCACGCGTACTACTCTTTCTCATCCAATTTCTGATCTCTTCCTCATTTGTGTTTTTATGTTTGTTTAATCCGTATACCCAAATTTGATGGATGATTTGCCATTATAGTTAAATTTGGAGGTGGATGGGTAGTTAGAGCGTATTTGGAGGTGGGTTTGAATTTTTAATTAATTTTGGAGTGGGTTTATTGTTCGTTAAGTCCTGGATCTTCTCAGGACTGAATTTTGACTGTTTTTTATTGTCTAGAATCACAGTTTTCTTCTGTGTATTTTCAATGATATATGCTCTTTTTCTTGTCAAAATTTGATCGTAGCTATGATAAGGATAAGTAATTTAATTTTAAAAAAATATTTTCGATGAGAAAGAAGCAAGAATCAAAAACTAGAAAAGTAAAAAATTATACATTGTCAGAGGCTCTATGGTTTTAGGTGAATTATCTCAATCAAATGTGACCTGATGAGCTGCTATTGTTTTTCAAAATCCACAGTATGGGCTTGCTGGAAACCTTGATTATTTTTTGGCAAATGCAGTTGTCAGGTGTAAGCCATTGTTATCAGCCTTTGGCAGCATGTTTCATGCTTGTGACACTTCGCGACAGGGTATGCATATCGTGGAAAGTATGCAGCAGCATTATCAATTGTTAGACCAAATATTGCCATTCCGGCATGGCCTAGTTGTAATGAGTTCAGATTTTTCTTTGCACAGCTCAATGAAGCTTTTTAGGACTAGCTTTTACTGTACAGATCAGGTTCATCTATGCTAAGTGGGATGACAGGTAATGTGTTTCCCATAATGCGCGTTCACATTTTTGAGGCGTTACTCTTCTCTAATAGTCCTTTTTAGGTTGTCTGCTTAGAACCTATGGAAAAATAATAAATGAGAGTGTCTCAGCCATGACACGTAGGAGGATAGGTTCCTGCCTGGAAAGAACAGCAAGAGAGAAATTCAGTGCCAAGTACATCATAGCACTGCTGTAGGCACATATTCTACAGGCCCAGAGGGTTCCATATAAACTAGAACAGGAGCAGAACGTGTTAGGTTCTCTCTTAGACATTTCCATATAAAATAGAACAGTAGTAGAACACACTTCAGCTCGTCCATTATATTGTGTGTCTATAAACAAGCAGGACTGGGAACTGAGCATAATAACCTGAGCCCAAACATGGCAACAATCTAAAAGTACAACACACAAATGACCTATTTAATTTGACATGGAAAATTTTATCGTAGAAATTGTTATTCATTTCATAAACCAAGTGTAATTCATAATCTCCTTCTTATCTGCCTTGAGGAGACTGGGGAGGTTATTGATATTGACCTTCTTGTAGCTGACCACATGGTCATAACATGAAAACAATCCAAAGGAAAGATTGTTTTCTCTTAAGTCATACAGTCATCCACTTTATTCCTGGATGCGTGAACTTATTGGAAATCCACAAACAGAGAAGGAAGCTTCAGGGACTTTTATATCATTAATAGTTGAAGCTATGTGTCAATAATTGCTAATAGCTTTGTCTTCTCAAGGAAGGGATGACCATAGAAGTTTGGAATTGGTATAAACGGCAATCTTTTCTATGCCTTGCTTATTGGCGTACATAAGCCATAAGCCCCAATTTTATTCCAAGAGTCTCCATATATTTATACATGCGAATAGCTTGGGTGGGTTGTCCAAGTCCCATTAACCTTAGTTAAGAGCTAATATCCATAATTTTGTGGCTATTTTTTTATTTATTGCTGACTATACTTGTTTTATTAGACCAACTGCAGCTCTAAGATGTAACTTTTATCTTATGCGACCTATTAGGTCAAATCAAATTTCTGTTGCAAGTTGTTGCAGCATGTGCCTTATGTTTACCCCCTTACACTAACGCAAAAATTGTTGTAAGCTACACAATATAGGAATTTTGCTCCCTATTTGTAGTTAATCAAATTTCATAGATATGCGTATGTTTTTAAGTTTATTTAATCCATTCATTGTATTGTATTATTAGACCATAACAGTATACTCTCTGATAAAAGATTTGTGTCAGCAGATTTCTTAATTCAATATGAATTTGTTTTGCAAGCTCTTACTTCACCATATGACTGTTGTTGGCAGTCTACTACATGATGCAAGAGTTGTTGTAAGCTAAGAATCATATGAGTATTTGTTCTTTTTTTTTATGCTGGATTTGTTCCATAGTTGAATTTCTTTACTTAGGATATGGTAAATTTTAACATCAAATTACTCAATATGACCTCATGATGATGGTCCATTTTCTGATCTATTTAAAAGCACAATCACACAAGGTTAAAAAGAGGCATCCTTGCTAGGCATCCCAAATTTCAAGGTTTGTATGCTTGTGCTCTAGAAAATAATTTAAGCTTACATCAATTGAACTAACCTTTTGAGTGTTTCAGATTAATTAGAGCAGTTAACTATGTGAGTTTAGGCTTGCTAGGCGGTGATCAGCACTAGCAGTTCAGTTGCCATGAAGTATTAAATTGCACTGCATACAATCTGTACATTATTGCTACTACAAAAAGAAGCAGATAACAACTCAACTGAATGTGTCATTGTCTCCATCAAGTGCCAGAACATTTTGCCGTCTCTGAGCAGAACATGTCCGAATCCTCTTATGTGATCAGAATAACTTACCTTTCAGTTTGATGAAATATTGCTCCCACTCATTCAAGCTTAAAGAAAAAAAATTATGATCAGTGACCACTCTGCAATGTCAAGGGACCTACAAATCTGTAAAATATCATGCAAGAAGAGAACCCTCCATTAGTCCCAAGAAACTGGAAAAGATAGTCATGGGGATGCATTGGGTGAATCTATTGTGTTAGAAGTCAATAGAAATCATTTATTGTTGTTTGCTTACATCATTAAGAATGCAAGCCTGTTTGATCTGTAGTATGAATTATGAATTGCCTTTTAAATAATTATAGCACATTTGAATCAAGCAACTCAATTGAATGCATTTTTATCCCCATCGAGTACCAGAACATTTTCCCTTCTCTTAGTAGAACATGTCCGAATCCTCTTATGTGATCAGAACAACTTACCTTTCAGTTTGATGAAGACCACTCTGCAATGTTAAGGGACCTACAAATCTGTAAAATATCACGCAAAAAGAGAATCCTCCATTGGTCACAAGAAACTGGAAAAGATGATCATAGGGATGCATTCGCTGATTCTGCTGTGTAGATAAATAGAATCATTGTTGCTGGCTTACATCATTAAGAATGCAAGTGTACCCTGTTTGATCTGTAGTATGAACTATGAAATGCCTTTTAAATAATTGCGGCACATTTGAATCATAAGCAACTGTACATTGAATTATTTACAAGATAGTCATAGTCATGCATTCGATGGAATCTATTGCATTAGATATAAATGTAAATAGTTATTGTTGTTGGCTTACATTATAAAGAACGGGAGTGTGCCATGTTTGATCTGTACCATGAGTTGCACTATACAAGGTTATAGCACATTTGAATCATAAGCATTTCTTCAACGTTGAGTTATGTACAAGTACCCTGCCATCTCAATATTATTGAACTTTTCATATAGATATTATCATGAAAACTGATTTGTTGCATTTTGTTTGATGATAAGGAGGAATCAATATGTGGACAGCTGATGACTGTTTTATATAGATAGTAGAGCTAATGTAAAATTGTTATTTGTTTTCCTACTATATTCCTGCATAGAAGGTGCAGATTCTCTGTAACTTAAATAAGTACCAAGGAAAAATACATTTTCTTTGAAAATGCTCACTATACGAGGATATTAGGTACAATGACATGAAGATTTGTACTTATAACATAGTTCATGAAGTATAAGATAATCAAGCAAAGGCTTGGGAATTTTTTTTAACAACTAAAGAGGCATATAAAGAAAGTTCTAAACAAGTATAACCACTTTCGGTAGTTGCTACAGACAGCTTTGTTCTAGAGCAAAGGATTTTAAAAAGCATCTCACCTCATCTTGGAAATTAGAGCAGACCTCATATATTTTTTTGGTTTCAAATGTATTTTTCATGTTCTATTATCTATACAATTACATAAAAGTTTAAATCAAAGACAATTTCAGGAACTTTTTCCATCTTATTAATAACATTAGTGTTAAAGGCCACCTTTACATCCAACATCATTAAATTTCATTTCAACCTTGTGCATTTTACCTCTGTGGCGCAACTGTCAATTTAGGTTGAATTTGTATCCAGTATTAGATGGCTACGCTGGTTGTATTGTGTTTGAGTTTTGATGAGTATAGTGTTTCTTTAGTCTTGCATATAAATTGACAATACTTTCTAGAGCTGTTTTGCAGAAAGCACCACTAATTTTATGCTCTGTGGTAATCACATCTTTAAAGATTGCGCAGTGACAAGCATTATATTGAAGGAATTAGTTGTGGAAACTCCTTGATGTGGGAGCAAAAACTTGCCGAGTATATAATTTCTGATCTAGGAAGCTGGTTGAGGTCCCCCCTCTTTTTCTTTTCATATTGAAGATTTCAAAGAGCTCCACATCACCATAACCAGCCCTAGCTGTTACAGCCTGTTTCCCCATATTTTGGGGCCAAAGTTGACCATCTAAGGCCTAAAAATTGCAATTTAATGTTTTTTTTTTCATTTTCTAGACCTAATGATTTAGAGTAGGCACATGATCTTGGGTTGCAAGTAACTCGCAGGACTCATTTAGTTGTGTAGGGGTTAGGAGATAATTTTTAAGTCCATTCACACTTAAAAGCAAAATTACTAAATAAGTTTTTTTTTATTACTCTAGGTTGTTTTTTGATCTGTTTTTTAGTGGGTTAGTGGGATCATTCATTGGGCTTTAGTGGAGGGGCAAAAACATTCCACAATGTGGATGAGAGGTAATTGTTTTTAAAACTAGAGACTCTTTGTTTTTGGTGGGAATGAGAAGGAATTTCACATTTTGTGGTGGAATCTTCTTTTTCTTTGTCTTTTTCATTTCTGATTAAATATTGTTTTATATTCTTTCTCTACACTTCTGGTTACCCATTTAGCATCAGAGGGCTTCAGCTCTGGAGAAATATGAGTTTTATGCAAGATGGCAAGATGATGTGGAGGCTATGCACAGATGAACAAGAATATGTAACAGGTACAAAGGCAAGTGGAAGAGGTTAGCAGAATTATTGTGGGGCAGAAACATAGGCGAAGAGGTGCAAATGGCACGTATGAAGAAAGATGGTTGGGAGAAGAAGTTGCAGAGATGATTTATCATCCATTCAGCTCGAGGAGGAAGATCAAGTTGAATCATGGTGAATTGAAGAGAGGATGATTAGCGCATTAGATGGAAGGGATGGTGGAATAAAGGTGGAAGTTTCAAATTATGAGGGAAGTTTAAAACCAAAGGAGTTGATAGACTGGTTGAATGGTATGCAGAAGTTTTTTGAATGAGAAAGTATGATTGAGGAAAAGAAAGTAAAGTTTGCATGCACAAAATTGAAGGGTCATGCAATGATATGGTGGGATCACTTGTAGAAAGAAAGACAAAGGAAGGGTATGGAAAATATCAATTACTTGAACAAAGATGGATAGGGAAAAATTTCTCCCTGTGGATTACGCACAAACTTTGTATAAAAGATTTTAGAATCTAAGACAAAAGGAACTTTGTGTATATGACTACATAAATGAACTTTACAGTCCATCCATTTGAGTGAAGCACGATGAAACAAAAATGATTAGATGGGTGCATGGTTGAAATTTTTCTATCCAAAATGAATTAAGTATGAATAGGATTCATAGCATGTAAGATGCCTATCAACTAGCTTTGAAGGCAGAAGAGAAGCAAAATAGACATAATTTGTGGAGATCATTTGGGGTAAAGAGAGGATCATCATTTCCTTCCAAGGGACAAGGTGGGTTTAATCCCACAAGAGGAGAATCATCTTGTGAGGTGGAGAAAAAAGAAAATTCTAGATAAGCATTTCAAAATCAGCAAAAGGGATTTTAAAGAGATAGAGGTTATGGTGGTGATGAGGGGTTTCAACAAAAAGGATTTCAAAGGGGTATCTATGATGGTGATAGAGGATGAAATGCTCGACATAGACCTTTTGTTTTTTGCTACAGTTGTGGTGAAGAAGCACATAGAGTGTTTGAGTGCTTGGACTATCTTGCACAAGGAAGGAGGCAAGAATATCAACAAAGAGTGTTCTGAGTGTTTGAATTTGGTTGAGGTTGATGGTATATTTGAGACGAGAAATTTAGCTAACATAATGCACAAGAAGAGCTTCTGGATATAACTATCTTACTTTTTGGCATCAATGTTTCAGATCACACTCCATTATCTGTCATTAGGATTCTACTCTTCTCCTTGTTTCTTTATAAGGGGCAGGGTTTGCTGTCATGTCCCCGAATTGGAGGTATGGTGATTTAATTAAATTATTTAATTAAGTTGTCCAAATTATTGATAATTTATGAGGATAGCTTAATTGATGATTTAATTAAATCAAGAGATGTTATTAAATTAATTATTTATTAAGTTATTCCCATAAAATAAAATATCAAAAGGGATGACTTATTATTTAATTAATTTAATAATAAAAAGTGACTTAAGTGACTTAATAATAAAATAATAAAGTAATAAAGTCATTTAAGGAATATTTCTGGAATCTTCTAGAAGTCTCTTGGTGACGAGGTTGAAAAAGTATAAAAAGAGGCGTGGGCTATGCATTTGGACATCTTGAGTTGAACACACTTTTTCTACTACACTGCTGAAGCTGAATGCTTAGCTTATTGCTTTCCAGTCTTCGTTTGTGAAAGACCAAACCTAGCTGGTTAAGTGCCAATTTCGGTTGTGCAACACCAACCCTAGTTGGAAAATTGAGGAAGTTACTTCAGACTTTCTACTTGTGCTTCATTGCCCAAAATTTAGTGGCCATTGGCCAAATTTTGTCA
>VDFB02030868.1:0-38893 GCA_007258455.2 Sequoia sempervirens
TCAAGTTGGAACCAGAGGCTAAGTCTAGATTCACGGCGGTGAAATCTCAGGACCCCCAAGCTCAAGTGTTATATCAATGCACGGGTCCCGACACATATACCGTGTTGTTTGAAGTAATAGAACAAGAGAAAAATTTTGCATATGCCACACAAACATTGAATGAAGATTCAAAAATGTGGACAATGCAATTCAATGGAAGTTTCTCAACAACAGGCTCGGGAGCAAGAGTAATCATCACTTCTCCCGAAGGAATGTTGTACCCATTTGCTTATCGCTTGCAGTTTGATAACACAAACAATACTGCAAAATACGAGGCGCTTCTATTAGGCCTCAAAAATGCAAGGGATATGGGTATTAAATTCCTCCAAGTCGAAGGTGACACAAAACTGATCATGTAGCAAATCAGAGATCGTTAGCAAGTGAAGAAAAGTCGCCTTCAATCTTATAGACTAAGGGTGTGGAATGCAATCAACTAGTTTGAAGCATTCAACATCAAGTTCATTCCATGGGAACACAATAGCAGAGAAAATGCCCTTGCGGTATCGGCAACTCTTTGCATGCCACATTCTGACTATAATGTCCCCATTTTTAGCGTTGTGCTTTCCAAAGACAGTTAGCCCTTTCCTAGACGCCCGTAGACCAATCAGATGCAAAATTAGAGTTTCCAGCTGTTTGGAGGCTTCGGTTGTGGATTCAAGGGCTTACATGTCAGAGTTTCGCAGTTTGGTTTATGGATTCTTTCTGGGTTTTTGGAGAGCTTCAGAGGGATGTGACATGCATTTCATGGAGGTGACATGCATTTCGATCAAGGGTTTGCATGTAGGTTTGGGTTTTGGATTCTTTCTGGGTTTTTAGAGAGCTTCGCAGTGGTATGACATGCATCTACATCTGACAACCTTTTCCCGACTTACTATTTTTAGTAAGTTGTGATGGCTGCTCGGTTTTAGCTCAAAATGTATTTGGAGTCACTTATTATTTTTAGCAGTATGCTATTATAGTAAGTGCTATTTTTAGCAGCTCAGTTTAGGGTTTTCTGGAGGGGTTACTATTTATAGCAGTGGCCGGTTTCATTGTTGTCATCTTCAGTTGGTCGCGTTGTTCCCAGTGGTCTTCAGTTTTGCTTAATTCAGAGCATTTGACATCCACTCACTATTTATAGCAGTGTTATTTTTAGTAAGTCACCATTGGGAGTTGGTTCCAAGCTTGGTCTTTGGTAGTAGCATATTAATCCAGTTTCAGTTGGAGAGCCAAAGGTTACAGTTTAATATTTATCTTATTGATCCTCTTTGGAATGTTATTAAGTTGAAATATAAAGTTAAAATATAACTTATGCTGAGGGGTAAGAGGGTCATCAAAAGGACCAAGGCGCCTAGTGCATTGACATAAAGTTGTTTTAAAAGTCAATTTTAAAATATCATTTTTCCTCTTGGAGTGGGATGCCTATGCAAAGGAGAGAAAATATTTAAAGTTTAAAAAATAAAGTGACCTCAAAAAGGGACGCCAATTTGAGGGAGACATTTAAATATTTAAAAAGCTTTAAAATATTTTTAGAGGAAGAAGGGCACCCATTTATGAAATGAAATTGAGAAAAGTTTGAAGTCCACTTTTGGCCCTAATCTTTTAAAAGGAAGTTTGACTCTCATTTTTTATTATGCAGACTTTGACAACTTACTGAAACGCTGTTGGATTTTCATCTGGTTGCTTGGGAAACATTGTGAGGACGAAAACTCTCCATTGTTGGGTTGATTTCGGTGGTGAAATATCCACCCTAGTCAGATATTGGTGTTCGTTACAAGTTTATTCCAACAAGAGCTTCAATGATTAATCTACAGGATGAAAAACATAAAGTTTTTTCAATGTTTTTAGGATTTTTTGGTGTGCTTGGGTTTGGCTTCAATTTTGGTGTGATTTTTAGGAGTTTGGAGTGTTTGCAGTCATGGACCTGAAACTGGTTTTTCATTCACAGCTTTCATTTGCTTGAAGTTATTGTTCTGGGTATTGCTCCATTTGAAGGCCCTTCTTTTGTCGATCGTTTTGAGTACAAGATTGTGAGTTTTGGTGGAGTCTTTAAATTTTCTAAAGAAGGTAGAGCTTCTCCATGCAACGCAAGGCTAAAACTAATAATTTGTTCATATTTCCTCATTGGCTCGAGATTTCATTCTGGGTCTTGATCAAATCAAAGGCTCTTCTCAAGACAATTCCATTGACTATTTATTTGTGATTTTTGGAGAAGTATATATTTTTAAAGGCCAAGTCGACTTAGCTAGGAGTGACGCCATTTTGCTGCTGTAAACCCTAGTTTGTGACCAGCAAACATTGGGGTTTGTTCATTGAACTTTGGAGCTGTATTTAAAGAACTTGGATGTTGGAGAACAAGGGTTTGAAGACTAAGTCTTGGAGTTGTCTCGATGCTCATTCTGGAGCCTTTGCTGCTGTGACAAGTCATTTTCCAGGTCTGATTATACAATGTAATATTCTGATATAAAACAAAAAATGAATGCTTATGATATTAGTTACAGTTTCTTTGAAAGGACTTTGGTTTCTTGTGTTTTGTTCATTTCAATCTGCTCTTATGTTAAATACTCTTGCAAACTTATTGAAAAAAACAAACATAAACTTAATTGAGCAAACACAAGCAGCAAACAATCATTTTCAAAAAGAAAAAAAAATAGTGGTGTACATTACAGTGACTTCCGTCAGAATATCTTTTTTGTTGAGCTCATGTACAGGCCAACTGTCCCTAACAATTGCGACAATTGGAAAGTCATCAATGATGATGATCACATTGAAGAATTCCTCTATGTAGCGGATGACTAGGAAGACTTGTTCTTTGAAGGTAGTGCTTCTCCCTTCAAAGAATCCATAGCAGAAGATTCCAAAGCAACGGGATCAGGCATCATACAATTAAAGGGCAACCATATCCAAGGGTTTAGTATCCTTGGAGGATATATTTGATAGACATGGCAAACATCTCCAAGATCAAAGGAATTCAACCAACAAGACGTCAGCTGATTACCATCAAATCAACATTAGTATAGAAGATAAGCCTTGGCTTGTCAACTCAGGCAAATGTTGCACTGCAGAGGTGTTGGCGTTTTAATTCGCACCTTTGGAATGCGAATTAGAAACGGACAACTATGTGCAGTAACCTGCTCTTCAAATTAGGAGGGAAGCTCCCTCTTTGCTGATGTTGTTAAAAAGAAAGTAAACTAAAACTAATCTGCCTATCTTTTTGGTTCAGCTAAGAGCACAAGGTTATAAAACTCAAACGTCGTAGCTGATATTTTTTGTTTTGGAATTTCAACTACGACTAAGCCTACTCTAATGACGTTTCTAACTTCTCAAGTAAACGTGGAGCAAGAGAGTTAGAAATGGACAAGGAAGGATTCTATGACATAAATACTTAAATAAACTTTTCTCCCTACGCACATCTACTTACTTTCAATGTAGGCTGAAATAAAGATCATTTAAGCATAAAACAATAAACGGAAATCTGAGACTTTATATCAGGGCAGCAAAGCAGGCACAAGACTTTATTTTCTCAAACTTCAGGAACAAGAGATTACACTTCTGGAATAGCAGGATTGTAGCAAAAGAGGCCAAACCAAAATACAACACAAGACACATGCACTGAACAATACTTGCAGCTAAAGAGGCATGCAATTTGCTTTTACACAAAGTGAACTGTCACTGAATAACAACTTGTTGCATTACAGGCTTGCAATTTGCTACCACAATAACCATTAAGAAAAACAATGAGCAAACACTCTTATTTATAGACAAGCAGAGGAGTAGGGAACCCTAAAATATCCTTGCTTTTACAACTAAGACTTGCTCAGCAAGCAAGTTTTATTTCTAAAAATAAAGAAGATAACATCTACCACCTAAGAAAGTATGAAAACAGGAAATACCAACTATTACAATTTATCTTCTTTCTCTTCTTCAAAGAATAGATAAGAATTGTTCCGAGAATAGAAAGAAAGCTTCTAGATGAAAGCTGCTTGAAACCTCGTCCACATCTTGCCAAAAAGCTGATTTATTTCTTGATTTTAAGTGGAGAGTGCTGCTGAAAATAGAATGTTGATCTACCTTGAAAAAGCAATTTTTTTGAAAAAAGCTGGGACCTGGGTTTTGTAGAAAATCACATTCAGGAGGAACCGAGATGCTTAGAAACTGAAAAAGCTAAATCCATCTTGAAAAAGCGGCCAAAAAGCAATTTCTGCAAGAAGAAAATTTTCTCAATGTTGAAGAGGATGAAAAAGCGAAGAGACCCATGTAATCAAAAATGGAAAAATTTGAGTGGCTGCTTTGAAAAAGCCACACCCTAGAAGTTTGGAGCACGAAAAAGCATTCCTCTTTGCTCACTGATCCCGAAACCACGAAGAACACCGAAAAAGCATGTCATTTGAGTCTTCAAATCTTCGTTGAGAGAAAAGGGAAAATCTTCTTGCTCTGGACACCAACCTGCAATAATGAATAATGAAAGGCAAAAACTCTCTTTAAATAAGATGAGGCTTGAGAGATTCTGCTTTCTTTTTTTGCTTTAAATCCTTCGGAGCTTATCCTGAGCAGGTTCATCGAACGTAGACACTGTTTGGAATGATGGAGGATGAAACTTGAAAATTTGACTAAGGCATGAATTCTTGGGCGCCTCTCTTGGACTGGGGCGCTTTTACTTGGCGGACAGCCAAATTTTCACCATTTTCAACTTTTTGCTTGATTTTGACCTCCGTTTGACTTCAGTTTCTAGATGCTCGGAGGATCCTGTGAATTGACGGAGTGATCCAGTGCGGAGCCTGACTAATTCTGAGAAGGTTATCCTAGAGGCATCTTTGGATAAAAGCTTCATTTCACCCCTCAAAAAGCTGGGCACCCCTGGCTACCTAGGGCGCCCATGATCACCAATGTTAGTCATTTTTCTTAAAATTTCAATTTTTTGTGTTTTCTCATCCCCAATTTGGCTTTGATTTCAAGGGTCAAAAGCTTGGGCGCCCATCTTGACTGGAGGTGGCCAACTTCACCAGAGTTAGAAATTTTTCTAGGATTTTCTACTTTGCTTTCGACTTAAGATATTTTACCTAAATTTCTCCCTCTGTTCTGTCTTCAGTATCTGATGACTGCCAACTCCGACTGATGTGTTGATGGTTGCGTTGGCAAGCTGCTTGAAAACTGATGAGATCATGTTGGAGGCCTCATCTGCAAATTCACTCATTTAGACTCTCAAAAGTTTGGGTGCCTATCTCCTTCAGGGGCGCCCATTTCTTCTAGACTTAGCCATTTTTGCTAAATTTTAAATCTTCAAACTTGAACTTTCATGTCACATCACCCGTTTGATCTAGATTTGTCGGTGATTGACAAGTCTGATGACCCGACAAAGACATCCACTGCGAAGTTGGCAGGATCCTGAAGAGATTGAGCACGTCTGCAAACCCTAATTGTTGAGTTTGAGCTTCCAAAAGGTTGGGCGCCCCTAGGCACCTAGGGAGCCCAAGTCCTCCAGTGTTAGCCAAAATTTTGCAGTTTCCAACTTTGACAGCTTCCTTTCTCCATTTTTCGATCTGTGTGCATGTCCAATGTTTGAATTTTTGAATTTGACACTTGGCAGCTGACTGATCTCTATTAATGACTTCAGAGTTCCCAAAATTCTTTCTGAAATTACAAATAAAGTATAATAGACCCTCTAGGGAAAAACTAATCCTTTTGTGATTTTGACTACACCAGCCTGATGAGGAAGTATTTTCGACCAATCAAGATCAGTTTGAACCCTAACAGCCCAACTTTCTATTTTTAGAATTTTTCTATTTTTTGGAAAATTTTGCCAACATTCGTTTCGAAAGAAACCCAGAAAAACCTAGAAAAAAGTTCTATTTTTAGAAAGTTTCTAAATATAGAAATTTTCCTAAAATTTAGGGCCGAAAAACTGAGACCTGGGTTTTGTTGATTTGGTCGTTCTGAGTAGACCCAAATCATCAGATTTTGAAAATTTCAATTTTTTTACCCCTCATTCAAGACATGCAAACCCAAATTTTGACCTTTTTTTGAGAAATTTGACAAGCCTTTTACCAATTTGTGCAAAATGCCCAATTGTAGCAAAAATTTTAATTTGGAGTACAACAAGAGGAAAACAACAGCTTCATCTCCCTATTCAAGCAATATTGAGACGTCTTCGCATGGTCCTATGAAGATTTGAAAGCATTCAAGCCAAAGTAGACAATTCCACTCAAGTCTGATGTCAAACCCTTGAAGTAGAAGAAGAGACTGTCATGTCCCCATCCTAGTCAGCACAGCTGGTGACGAGGTTAGCCTATCATTCGATCCTCGTAGGCTGACAGGAGTGTTCAGAGGATCATTTTTGACAGTTGCTCAGTGTTTGATAGCTCCAGTTTGCAGTGTGTCAGGTTGGGCCTTCGCAGAATCTTCCAGAGAGCTTTTTCAGAGAACTTTCTATTTTTAGAAAGTTAGGTCAGGCGGAAGCTACTATTTCGGGCAGGGCACCTGGTGCAATTATTCAGCTCAGATTCGACCCAGTTCAGCAGTTGATTGATTTGACGGAGAAATAAGGAGTATTTAATGAGTTATTAAATATTTAATAATTTGACTTTATAATAAAGTCACTTTATTGAAATATTTAAATATTTAATTATTTGGCTTAAAATTATAAAGTATTCATTTTACTTTATAATAATTTATTAAAATGTGACTTAATGAGTATTTAATACTCATTAAAAGTGGACGCCAATAATTAATCATTTCTCCTAAGTCAAAAGGTGAAAATTAAATCATTTATTTAAATGATTATTTAATGGAGATTTAGGTCGAACTTTTCAAAGAAGAATATATGTTTCTTCTCAAGGCAAAATCGAACTATGCTGATTATTATTCAATTTTGTCTTCTTGTATCTGAGCTTTGGAGTTTGCAAACCCTAGGGTTATTGGCAGACGATCGTTTCTGGAGAACGAAACCTCTTCAGAGATCAGGCAGACTGAGGCTGTGAAATACCAGCTGAAGCTTGCACTTGGTGATTTCATCCAGAAGTCACAGACTGAGCTTATCCATTCATTTTAGCAGAGATTTACAGAGAACTCCATCAGGAAGTAAAGGCGAATCTATCAGAGATCATTCATTGAGACTGGGGCACAAATTTCAAAGGCCGTACTTCATTAATTGCTGCTGTCAGGCCGTACCAGCAAGGCCGTACTTTATTCTTCTGGAGCAACGCCTCATTTCATCAGCTTCTGGTGTTTGAATGTTGGGCGCCTTGGTCAACTGAGGTTGTGCATCGATTTTTGAGCCTGGAGATTCTCAATTCATTTGGCCGTACCTTCCTCATATTGCTGCAGCCGCCACTTGAAGAAATCAGGTTTTTCTTATTAAAATAATTTGTATTTCCTTCATATTCAGTATCTGGCTATTGTAAATCATCTGGAAGTGAAATATTATGAAGCGCCTAAGTTCTCTGAGCAAGATCTGAGCAATTTCATGTATTTAGAATTTATTTAGATTTATCTAGCATTTTCTCAGTAAAATCGCAATTTTTATTATTTGCCTGAAAACCTCAAAAAATTACAAAAAAACGAAAAACTTGCAAAACAAACAAAAATCCATCGGGGTTTCAATTTGAGAACCACCAGGGTTCTGACAGTGGTATTAGAGCACGATCTCCTGCCATCCTGTGCTTTTTCGTGCTTTTGAATAATAGTGTGCTTTTTAGCTTTTCATGAACAGAGATACCATTCACTACATTAAAGGCAGGAGGCAAAGACGAGGATTGGACAGGTCCACCTATCCCAGAAGGTCAGACAGTGTAGGGGTGCTTGGTATTCACAGATCCAGTTCTGACGGTAGTGAAAACAGTGTTGCAACCCTAATGGCAGAACGTGAGACTTCCTCAGAGACTCGCAAGGATCCAGGGAAGGCGCATGCAGAGGGTGATATTACCGAGGAGGAGTTTAGACGGAGGCACGATAATATGATGGATATGATGTCTCAGCTGATGGGGACCATTAGACAGTGTACGCCCACACAGCCACATTACATTCAGATTGGACAGACGAGTGGGACTGCACCAGTGGATCAGCCATTGGCATCCGTACCTAGACAGCCGTCACCGATCTACCAGGAGCGTAGGCCAGGTCAGCCCACTTTCTTACCTAGGGAGACTCCACCACAGACTCCAAGGGCAGAGCATCAGGGGCAGCATCAGGAGTTTCAGCCACACAATGGCATGTCCGTGGCAGACTTGACGAGATTTCATGGTGAGTACATGTCACTAGCACCTGAGATCCGGCAGGCACTTACATTCCATGAGTTTATAGATGTTTATAAACCCAGAGGAGGAGGCAAATTTGACCACAGACCCCCACAGCATCAGCAGCCGCAGCCACAGGTGAATAGGGATTTGCAGTATGCGGTGAGCAAGATTACATTGCCATATTTTGATGGGTCTGAAAAGACATCAGCGAGGTCTTGGGTCCAGAAATTGGACAATTACTTGTCACTTAGGCCTATGCAGGAGGATGAGGCAATTAAATTTGCTACTTTACATCTTGACGGAGTAGCACATGATTGGTGGCACCATGGCATGTATACGCTAGGCCATCATGCGGTCAATACCTATCAGGAGTTCACCAGCAGACTGATAGAGAGATTTGATAAGAAGGATCCGGAACTGTATTTCAGAGAGTTGGCTCAGCTCAGACAGACAGGCAGTTTGGACTCATACATTGGTGAGTTTCAGAGAGTGGCAGTCATGGTCACGGGAATTTCAGAGCGGAGACTTATCATACTTTTCGTTGAGGGTTTGACAGAACCCATGAGAGGTTGGGTTAAGGCTTTTGACCCAACTACACTTCAGGAGGCCATGCGGAAGGCGAGAAGCATGGAGCTTGCAGCACCTCGCAGCAAGTTCAATTCAGGGTCAACTCCATACACGAGACCCAACAGGCCTTTCGATAGAAACAATGACAGAAATAGACCCTTTGACAGGAGGAAGGATCAACAGGATCCGAAGAGACAGAATGCACCACCGTTTGACAGGGAAACGTTGAATGAATTACGTAAGAAAAAGTTATGTTTTTGGTGCAAGGCACCCTATGATGAAAAACACATATGCCCACTTCGTCCGAAAGTCAAAAATAACCAAATGGAGTGGTTTTATGAGGGCGAAGAGCAATCTGATCTGTCAGACCAGCAAGCTGATTCCGAGCCTTCAGATGATGAGAAGTCCGAAAATGAGGGTGAGCATGAAGGTGGAAGGAAGCTACAGGAAGCCCATCTGACTAGTCTTCAGAGAGATGGTTCATTTCGACTTCGTGGGCTCTTAGCAGGTCAGAAAGTGATTACATTGTTGGACACAGGTGCTACTCACAATTTTATTGATGCACGTTTAGTTGAGAGGCGTGGCATCCAGACGGAGGCTTTCGAGGGTATTCGAGTCAAGGTGGCTGACGGATATACTCTCAGGTGCGACAGAAAGATTACTGATCTTCCGATGAGATTGAACAACTATGAATTCAAGACTGAATTCTATGTTGTTAATATGGGGGATACAGATGTTGTATTAGGGATGGCATGGTTACATGATTTAGGTGAGTTCACGCTCAACCTACGGGATATGGAGATGAAATTTAAGGTTGACGGAAGACCACATGTCATCAAGGCAATACGGGACAGTAATCTTAGGATGGTTTCATTCAGGCGGATGGAGAGGCTCATTCGTCATGATATGGTTGACTGGGCGGCTGAGTGCATGTTGATGCCAGCCCAGCAGGAGCCGCAGAAGGGTGAGTACCACCCTGACATACAGATTTTGAGGACTAAACACTCCAAAGTGTTTAGTGATATTCCACCTGGTAGACCTCCAGACAGGGGTACGGAGCACATTATTGAGTTGGAGGAGGGCGCAAAGCCCGTGATGATCACTCCCTACCGACATCCGAAACGACTCAAGGATGAGATAGAGAAGACCATTAATGAGTTGTTAGCTATGGGTCATATCAGACCTAGCAAATCCCCTTTTGCTTCATCGGTTGTATTGGTGAAGAAGAAGGATGGATCACTTCGGATGTGCATCGATTACAGGCAGCTCAACAAAAGAACCATCAAGAACAGGTACCCTATTCCACGTATTGATGAGCTGATAGATGAGTTGCACGGAGCAGTCTTCTTTACGAAGATTGATTTGAGATCAGGGTACCATCAGATACAGATGAGGGAGCAGGATATTGAGAAAACCGCTTTCCGGTGTCATTGCGGTCACTTCGAGTTCTTGGTTATGCCCTTCGGGTTAACCAATGCACCTGCCACCTTTCAGGCGACTATGAACAGGGTTTTCAGTGCTCAGTTGAGGAGATTTGTGTTAGTCTTTTTCGACGACATTTTGGTTTATAGCAGGTCATGGGATGAGCATCTGGCTCATTTGGACACAGTCTTGGGTATCTTAGCAGATGAGTCTTTCTATGCTAAGGAATCCAAGTGCGAGCTTGGCATGGAGGAGTTGTTATATCTGGGGCACATCATCAGTGCCAAGGGAGTGAGTATGGACCCTGAAAAGGTCCGAGCTATTGTTGACTGGCCGGTACCTGAGAACCTTACGCAGCTCAGAGGCTTCATTGGGTTGTGTGCATTCTACAGGAGATTTGTTAGCGGGTTCTCACGTCACGCCGCACCCCTTACTGACTTGACGAAGAAGGGGGCTTTTCTTTGGTCACCACAGGCGCAGGAGTGCTTTGATAGGTTCAAGGTGATCATGACTTCATGTCCGGTGCTAGCATTGCCTGACTTTTCGAAGTCATTTGATTTATTCTGTGATGCTTCAGGAGAGGGCATTGGTGCCGTTTTGATGCAGGAGCGTCATCCGATTGCATTTGAGAGCAGGAAACTCAGGGGTCCTGAGAGATTTTACAGTATCTATGATAAGGAGATGTTAGCCATTATGCATGCATTGGCTAAGTTCAGGCAGTACCTGGTAGGCAGCAAATTCAGTGTACGCACAGATCATAATAGCCTGAAACATTTCCTAGGACAGCGAGACTTGAATGAGAGGCAGCAAAAATGGGTCAGTAAACTGCAGTCATATGACTTCGATATCACTTTCATTAAGGGAAAGCAGAATGTTGTAGCTGACGCCTTGTCTCGCAGACCCCAGTTGAATGCCTTAGCACAGATCACAGAGGATTGGAGGCATCGGATTATTGCTGAGTATGCTAAGAACCCATGGGCTTCTAGCATCATTGACAGGACAGAGCAGGACGACAGGTATACTGTTGTAGATGACTTGATCATTTACAAGGGGCGGATTCTTTGGTTCCTGACTCTGAGGTACGGACTACAGTTTTGAGAGCCTTTCACGACCTTCCCATGGCTGGCCATCCCCGATACTCATAAGACTTACAAAACGGTTCGGGAACGGCGATTTGAAAGGCTGAAAACTCTATGTTTTAGTATGTCCGGAGTGTTCTGTGTTAACAAGCAGAGCACACTTATCCCGGCTGATTACTCCGTACCACTTCCGAAGCACTGGCTGTGAAGTGGGAGTGTTTATCGATGGACTTTATCACGGGTTTGCCGAAAGCCCAGGGTAAAGATTGTATCTATGTAGTGGTCGATTGGTTGACTAAATACGCCCATTTTTTCCCGATTACGACTACTTTCACAGCATCGCAGACTGCAGAGTTGTTCTTCAGAGAGGTTTTCCGGTTGCATGGATTGCCTCGGACGATAGTCAGCGATAGAGACAGCCGGTTCATGAGCAACTTTTGGCAGGAGTTGTTCAGGCTTTGTGGGACCGAGCTGACACCGAGTACTAGCTACCATCCGCAGACCGATGGACAGACAGAGATTGTCAATAAGTGGGTGGAAGGTTATTTGCGCAATTATATAGCTGGTCAGCAGAGAGCTTGGGTGAGGTGGATTTATTTGTGCGAGTATTGTTATAACTTGACTCACCATATGACGATACAGATGACCCCCTTCATGGCTTTGTATGGGTATGAGGCGCCCAATCTTTTGGATTTGATTTTGAGCGATAGCAGAGTGCCGAGTGCAGGGGATATGATGCAGAGTCAGCAGGACATCTTGAGGTCTCTCCGAGACAATATCCAGCAGGCACAAAATCAGCATAAGCAGTATGCTGATCAGAAGAGGGTTGAGCGTAGTTTTGAGGTGGGTGATATGGTGTACCTCATGTTGCAGCCGTATCGTCAGTCTACTCTGCGGAAGAGTGGGGCAGAGAAACTAAAACCTCGCTATTATGGTCCATTTCGTGTTGTCAGACGTGTGGGCGAGGTTGCTTATGAGTTGGACTTGCCAGCCGATAGCAAGGTCCATAATGTATTTCACGTTTCTCGCCTAAAAAGGGCATTGGGTCAGCATGTTATACCCTCTCCAGTTTTGTCACCCCTTGATGATGAAGGGAAACTGATATTAGTACCTGAGGCCATCCTTGATATGAGAGAGAGACACCTTCGGAGGCGTGTGATCAGGGAATATCTGGTCAAGTGGAGAGATTTTCCAGTTGAGGATGCTACATGGGAGTCAGAGGAGATTTTACAGCATCCAGAGTTGAGATTGCTTGAGGACAAGCAATTTCAGGGAGGGCGGACTGTCATGTCCCCATCCTAGTCAGCACAGCGGGTGACGAGGTTAGCCTATCATTCGATCCTCGTAGGCTGACAGGAGTGTTCAGAGGATCATTTTTGGCAGTTGCTCAGTGTTTGATAGCTCCAGTTTGCAGTGTGTCAGGTTGGGCCTTCGCAGAATCTTCCAGAGAGCTTTTTCAGAGAACTTTCTATTTTTAGAAAGTTAGGTCAGGCGGAAGCTACTATTTCGGGCAGGGCACCTGGTGCAATTATTCAGCTCAGATTCGACCCAGTTCAGCAGTTGATTGATTTGACGGAGAAATAAGGAGTATTTAATGAGTTATTAAATATTTAATAATTTGACTTTATAATAAAGTCACTTTATTGAAATATTTAAATATTTAATTATTTGGCTTAAAATTATAAAGTATTCATTTTACTTTATAATAATTTATTAAAATGTGACTTAATGAGTATTTAATACTCATTAAAAGTGGACGCCAATAATTAATCATTTCTCCTAAGTCAAAAGGTGAAAATTAAATCATTTATTTAAATGATTATTTTAATGGAGATTTAGGTCGAACTTTTCAAAGAAGAATATATGTTTCTTCTCAAGGCAAAATCGAACTATGCTGATTATTATTCAATTTTGTCTTCTTGTATCTGAGCTTTGGAGTTTGCAAACCCTAGGGTTATTGGCAGACGATCGTTTCTGGAGAACGAAACCTCTTCAGAGATCAGGCAGACTGAGGCTGTGAAATACCAGCTGAAGCTTGCACTTGGTGATTTCATCCAGAAGTCACAGACTGAGCTTATCCATTCATTTTAGCAGAGATTTACAGAGAACTCCATCAGGAAGTAAAGGCGAATCTATCAGAGATCATTCATTGAGACTGGGGCACAAATTTCAAAGGCCGTACTTTATTTCTTCTGGAGCAACGCCTCATTTCATCAGCTTCTGGTGTTTGAATGTTGGGCGCCTTGGTCAACTGAGGTTGTGCATCGATTTTTGAGCCTGGAGATTCTCAATTCATTTGGCCGTACCTTCCTCATATTGCTGCAGCCGCCACTTGAAGAAATCAGGTTTTTCTTATTAAAAGAATTTGTATTTCCTTCATATTCAGTATCTGGCTATTGTAAATCATCTGGAAGTGAAATATTATGAAGCGCCTAAGTTCTCTGAGCAAGATCTGAGCAATTTCATGTATTTAGAATTTATTTAGATTTATCTAGCATTTTCTCAGTAAAATCGCAATTTTTATTATTTGCCTGAAAACCTCAAAAAATTACAAAAAAACGAAAAACTTGCAAAATAAAAATCCATCAGGGTTTCAATTTGAGAACCACCAGGGTTCTGACAGAGACACTACAACCCACGTGTCCAAGACACAATCTACGTGGAGGTAAAAAAGATGGTTGATGCAAAGATCATATTCCCAATCCACTATTCTACCTGGTGTCTAACATCATTCCTGTATGCAAGAACGGAGAAATTTGGATCTACGTAGATTTTAAGAATCTGAATCAGTCGTCACTAAAGGATAATTATCCTTTGTCAATCATGGAGCACACCTTGCACGGTAATCGGGTCGGAGATGTTGTCATTCCTTGATGGCTTTTCTGGATTGCAGTAGCCAAAGAAGATCAACTCAAAACGGCATTCACCACCCCTTGGGGAACATTCGCCTACAAGAGGATGCCTTTCGGCCTCATCAACACCGGTGCCACTTTTCAACAAGCCATGGATTTGGCATTTGGTGACTTAAAGGACAAACTGATCATCGTCTATCTTGACGAACTTACTGCATTCTCAAAGAAGCGGCAAGATCATTTTCGACACTTAGTGAAAGTGTTCAAGAGGTGTAGGTATCACCATATATCATTGAATCCAAAGAAGTCCATCTTTGCGATGACAGAAGGCAAACTGCTAGGCCACATCCTCTCCAAGGAAGGGACTCGGATAGACCCTAATCAGGTTGATGCAATCATGGACCTGGCAACGTAGGATTCCAATGTAATAGCATTCTCGACTTAGTCAAATGCAAGAAGTTCGCTGCCATAGGAGGAGACGTAGTCAACTTACTAAAGACTTCTTTTGCTGTTATAAGTCCATGACTAAAATATGTCGATATTGGACATTATTATGGAAGTCAACTTTGGATCATACACGGCACTGTGTAAGAATCACGTATCACCAACTAAGAAATACGTATGAGTAAGGCATGACAATACGCCTAAATTCTGTTGGCTTTGACTTGGTCAATATGAGAAATGAAGAAAACATGGACTAAGTCCAACACAGTTATTGTGTTCAATCAACTAAACCCATAAAATAGTCGATTCAAGTTATGTGTTGATGATTTATGATTGACTTATTCCCATCATGTCGAAATCGCGCCAACTTGAGGGGCTTTGGCGCCACCTCTGTTTTTCACTTTCCTATAGATGGAAATTGTGGAGAAAAATAGGAATTCTCCATGTGCAGGTTGACATGATCTTTTGAATGTTGTCAATATGGAAGTCAATCTATTATGCTTTTTGTTGAGTCTAAGCTTCTATCATCACCACCTTTGTGCTAAATCATGTTGCATGGAATTGGTGTCATTCTACATGCCAAAACTATAGGATTTCTGAAGGTTGGCTGCTCTATAAATAATGGCACCAACTCATTTGAAAGGTATCATTATTCTTATGCTTACCATTCTTGAGGAATCATTATTTGCAACCATTTATAATCATTCACATTTCTATATTCTTGTGTGACCATTATTTCACTTGAGAGAGAAATGTATCATACCAAAAGTATACGTCCTTAGCCGTTTATCATATCTAAGTTTACCGGTCAATCTCATCTAATTTATAAGTGAGAAAAGAGTGAGATTTTGTGAGGAAGAGTTGTCTTGATATTTGAGAGTAGTGTGCTATCAACGAGAGAGAGAGAGAGAGAGAGAGGGAGTTGTGTTGGAAAGCTGAAACTACGGTTGGAGAAGGCTGCACTATCATCATTATTAGGATAAGCGATAATAGGCATGGGGTTTTCTTCTTATTGTTTGTAAGGAAATATTGTGTTTTCTATACTGCATGAAATGTCTTTTCTTCTTGAGCAATAGAAGTAATTGTTTGTCTTCTGAAAAAGAGAATTGAAGCCTTTTTAGCTATTTTTATACTGTGATTGTAGGATCTCCATAATAGGAGAATGATGCTTGAATTAGTTATTATTTACTAGGCTCGATTGAATGCAAGAGTCACTTGAGGTACACCCAACTAAGTTATTAACTAGGAAAGCTTGTGTTACTCCTAGGATAGTTAATCCAGTATGGGAGGGAGTTTGTGTACTTGTTAATTAGATTAATTTCAAATAGAATAGTATGTTGTAGGTTTGTCTGGGGTGACAGATTATCCATTGAAGGACAATACCTATGCGTAGTGTAAGATAGCCTTAAGTCAAATCGGCCCTGAGTAGTGTATGTGATAGATGTCTCTCAATCGTTTACTCAATATAACACTTTGGCCAAAGTAGTGCAATGTACGAGACTCCACTAAAGATTGTGTGACTATTGAGACTACACTGTCAGTTCACCGTGATCCATTATTACATGCTAGTTCAAGATTGTAGGATTACAAGTTCTAGTTATGTAGGACACAGCACTATGCTCAGTTGGTTGTCGTTATCAGTTACTCTACCAATCTCTTCGTCGAAGGGAAGGGCCATCTATCGAATGATAGATGTGCAGGGAACCACATTAAGAGTACGTGGTTGGCGGAATGAGTGATGCTTCTCCTCCACAGCAGGCGATAGAAGAACCAAGATTTGAAAGGAAAGAACCTGGACCATCTTACTACTAATAGTTCTATAGTTCATTGGAGCTATGTATGTAAGTGTAGGTATTCTTGTATTGTTGTAATTTGTGAAGTTATTGTAATAAAGTGGAATCTTTTTTGTAATATGATATGGCATCTTTTTCGTATATTGTCAATAAAAGAAAGAAATTTTTTATTGCAATGACTTGTTACATTGTTTATTTACTCATATGGTGTAAAATTTGAAATTTTTACTTTATCGAAGGGTTGGCACGTTACAACTCTTAATTCTGGCAATCAGACTCGCAGAATGGCAAATATGATTTTTAAGTGTTGGCAATAATCTTTTTCACTAGTTTAAGTGTCCATGCCTAATATCTTCATCTTCCATGCAAGCAGTAGTATTCTTATTCATTAACTTTTCTTCATTATACTCTTGGACGGCTTCAATTGTATTCTCAACCGGCGTTCATATCCCTCCTTCGATTTCCAACCACCTTCAAACTACGATGCCGCTGGAGAATATTCAATTTGACTCCTACAAAATTTTGTTGCTTTCTATGAGTTGTGGCAGTATTCAAGATGATTTTGAATCATTAAATAATTCCCTCTTGTAATTGTGCCACTTCATTATCAGAACCGATTCTCCAGGCTAGCAATGGAAAAACAGGGCTCAATAAAGTCTTTCTATAAAGTCTGGTATATATAATCCAACATTCAACAATTTAAGCATTTCCTACGTCCCTAGTTCTCCACTTACCTCAATCTGAATTGAACGGCTCAAGGAAAGGAAACTTAATTTCCTTAAATTTAACTTTGCTTTAATACACTTGAACAACTGAAAGATAATCAAATAAACATTTGCAATTTTTTGAACTGATATATCTTGAAGTACTTGAAAGACCAATTAAAACATTTGCATAATCCCTGATTTGGAATTATCGGCAATCACCTTGGGTGTATCTTCCAACACCAAAGATGATCTTATTTTAGATGTCTCCCCACCTCAGAAAGCCTGTGAACTGCGTTCACCAACAAGAACCTGTGTTCAATTTCCAAAATCCAACCTACTAACAATGAGCTCCTCCATTCTTTTATTCACCTCCTCCTTGTAACTCCTGGTGACTGCTTGCCTTCTCCTCTTTTCTCATTTCACCTTTAATTTGAATTCTTTTTTTGAAAATCAAAAGTAACTTTATTTCATTTATTTAACTTTTCTAATCTTACGTTACTTTTGCTCCAATTAATTAATTTAAGTTGTCTTAATATTTTAACCTTTTTGACAAGATTAAATTAATTAATTAATTTAAGCTAACTCGAAAATTGGAGACATTACATTCTCCTTATTCAATCATGCCCCTTAGCTCTTGATACATACCTATACATAGGTTACTAACATTTAACTCTTCCTTTTATGGTGTGTGGATCTCAAACTTAGGCATGTATGTACAATTAGGACTTTGCATTTTAATCAGTATTTTGAAGCCCCTCTTTAGTGAAGTGCATGCAAAGACACTAGACTTAGCAAATCCTCTCTAAAAACAACCTCTTTCCTCATCATTCCAAATGATTTTATATGCTCATTTCCATGATCCTATAGAGATTTAGACAAAAGATGACAAGACAAAGTAGACTCGAGAAGTTTTGAAATATGGCTCAGATTTAAGAAAACGATAGAATTTAGCTTAAAACTTGGCAAACAATAAAAATTTCATATGGGTACAACAAACAATTATCCAACTCTAATAATCCAAAAGTAGTTAACATTTAATCTTTCTAATGAGAATCATAGTAATGGGAAAAGATATTTATATTTTCTTGTGTTTCATTTATATGCACAACTCATTGTTATAACTTTCTGTAGTATAAAAATGTTTTATTCAGATTTTAGTTCTATGTTATTTGTGATGGAGATTACATATGTAATATGACTGCTTGGTCAAATATTGTCCAAAGACAAGTATTAAAATACAAAACAAGTGTTTCAAAGGTGAAAAATTAATGCACCAACAATAAATAGTGATTTTTTTTGTGATTTGTAGGTTCTATTATGTACACATTTAACTGAAGTATTCAATGAGACACATTTTCCAAAGGTACGGAACTACTAGTTTATGTCAATTCCGAAACCTTCTTAATTGACTTGGGTTTAAGAGTCTTAATGTTTTTCTAGGTTGAAGTTGACCAGTATAAAAGTCTTTCCTTTTATACCATGAGTGTCCTCAAACTTGACACCAATGTCAAGCAAAGAATGGATGATATTATTTTCTTGTATAGGTATGTATATTAATTTATATGGTCTTCCATTTCACATGCTGTTTATATTATTTCTTCGTTGATTTAGAAATAAATAAAAAATCTGAAGTGTTTGTGGTTTTATATTTTGATGTAGTCATTGTGTCATTTCTTGTCTTTCCAACATTTCAGATCAAACCTCTAGATGTATTGTACCTACAATATTATCAAGTGAACTATGAAAAAATATGTAATGTCCTTTTTCTAGTCGCCACCAGGAGATTGATTATTTTAGCCTTTATTTATTCCCAGGGCTAAGATGGAGAAATAAGGGAATAAAATATTAGATTAATTATTTATAAAGTTATCTCCAAAATTATAATATCATAAGGTGACTTTATATTTAATTAATTTTATATTAAGTGACTAAACAAAATAATAAATCATAAAGTCATTTAAGTGAATAAAATAATATTTTATTTTAGAAGCTTCTTGAAGACTTGGTGAAAATTCTTTATAAGGAGCTTTTGTCTTTGCATTTGGGCATCTTAACTGTTGACATCTTTTCTACTACATTGGTGAGCTTGAATGCTTAACAATTTGCTTCAGGGTTTGAAGACTCTAAGGTACCGGTTTCGGTTGTGCCATATCAACCCTAACTGGAAGGGGAGTGAGAGATAACTCAATCTTTCACATTGTGCCAAAATTTAGTGGCCATTGGCCAAATTTTGATAGTTGTGGAGAAATCAATTCAAGAGGAGAATTTACAGATTTTGTTGAAGAATTTCAGACTTGAGGAAGGATGAATTTTGCAGCAAGAGGGACAATTTGGGTGTGGAATCAATTCATGAATAAAGCTGGTAAAGAAATCGTCATTTTATTTTAAGCTAGGCGCACCTAACCTCATGCGATTTTGGTAAAGGGGCTGATAGAAATTCCAATAAAAATCTGAAGGTATCGATTAGCATCAAGGAGTCTAGGCGCATCTTCTGGGAGTATAAATTTGTCTTCTTTCAAGAGGTTCGAACTATCTTGCTGTTGCTGCAATCAACTATCCAGTGGCGGCACTTTGGAGACTACATTTCAATCATGGAGGAATTCGGCCTTTGCTGTATATGACATCCACAGTCTGCAGTCCCATTTGCAGCTATTGGCAGCCTTCTATACTAGGTTCCTTGCATTGTAATTGCTTACTAAGTGCATTGTAATAAGTTTGAAGATAAGTTGCAGCATATAGGCTTGCATAGTTAATTTTGTAATGAAGATTCAATCATCTTCTATAGTGTAGCAATCACTCATTTTGGCATTGTAATCAGTTGAGGCTCATCTCAGAATTATATTAATGAAGTTGGGAGTTTAGATGCAAACTATTTGTCAAAATGTTTTATGGTTGTAGGTGTGCCTTTTGCATTAGTAAACCATCTATATGCATTGAAAAGAACAAAAATACTTGCATTTGTCTTTCCATATATTATTAATCATCTTTGCATTCATTTCAATGCATTCAAAACACCTTTGGCATCAAACAAAAACAAAACAAGCAAACTGAAAACAAAAACCAGCAAGTTTAGACTTTGCATGACAACTGTTTGATGAAATGTCCAAGGCATAAAAACGTGGAAATAAAGTCAGATTTTGCTAAGGACATTACAATGGTATCAAAGCCTTCAATCTTGCCAGCCTGTAAGGGTTCATGAGTGACAGAGAAAAGAGATACGCAGCAAGAGAAGAAAAGAAAGGGTCAAAGCATTGGTAGCCACCAGATGTTCCGGAATGAGACATAGTTTTAGAATTTTTGAGGAAGCGTTGGGAAAGTGAAGAAGAATCAGCTAGCACAATGGGTGGAGGAGGAAGTGGCAGCCCTAGGAAAGAAGATTCAAGTGATACACTCTTGAGAGAAAATCTAGCAGAGCAAAGAAGAACAAATCAGCATTTAGAACAAATGATGAACATGCTGATAAGAAATTCAATTGGCAATAATAACAATACAAATGGAGGAAACAATGGCTATGGAGACAATTCAATCAATAATAACAGGGTTTGTAATCACCGCACTACACAATTTGGAACGAGACCTATGATGCCTGTTTTTCCAGCTAGAGAAGAACAACCAGAAGTAAACAATGAACTCACAAAACTTGAGCTTCAGGATCAATTCAGATAAGATTGGGTAGCTGTTGGTTTCCAATAGGATATTTTTCTCAAAAACTACATAGACCTAAGAATGAGGCATAGACCAGGCAAAGGTAACAGGGAACAGCACAATGATCTCAGGAGAAAGGTGGGAAAGTTGAGTTTGCCTTATTTTGATGGGTCAGGGAAGACAACAGCACGAACTTGGGTGAAAAAGGTGGACACTTATTTTCAGCTTAATCCTATGCCTGAAGATGAAGCAATTAAATATGCTACCATACACCTAGATGGAGTTGTACATGAGTGGTGGTATCACGGATTAGTCATAATGGGTCATGATCAGATTACCTCTTATGCAGAATTCACTGAGCTCTTGATTGAGAGGTTTGATGTGAAGGATCCAGAACTCCATTTCAAGGAATTAGCACAGCTTAAGCAGTGGGGATCATTGGACACATACATTTCTAATTTTCAGAGGTTAGTTGTTCTAGTGACTGATATTTCAAAGAGGAGATTGTTGGTCCTATTCATGGACGGTTTGAAGGATCCATTGAGAGGTTGGGTTAAGGCTCTCAACCCTACTTCACTACAAGAAGCAATCGAGAAGGCTAGAGGCATGGAGTCTAGTAATCAAGAAAGCAAGTTCTCAAGCAATCAAAAGAACAAAAACACTTCCCATAATTCATTTTTTAAGGATAAGGGAAAAAAGTCTTTCTCTAAGGACAGCCAAGGAAAGAACAAATCTTTTGAGGACTTCCGCAAGGAGTGTAGGGAGAAAGGCATTTGCTATCATTGTAAAGAAAAATGGGAAGTGTTGATGTGATTTTTATGACCGCACCAATCAGCAGAACAAAGTAATCCGAAGGCTACTCCATTCTCTCTTGATCAAAGAATTTTGTGCACTAAGATTGCAAGAAAGATCGCACGTTCAACTCCAAGGTTCTGAAATTCTATGGAACACCCTCAGTAGGTTCATTGTGATTTTGTTGTTTTTACGAGGGGACTTACACAATTGTTCAAAAGGTTTGCAGCTAACAACAGGTTTATGATTGGAAGGGTATTTTCGTATTTTGCGGATGATTTAGCAATGAAATGCGTGTTCCTATACTAACCAGAATTATACTGAATTTAAATGGATGTAGGGTTATAAAAAATCTAAGTTCTAGTCTAAATGCAAGAGGCGTTGACCTTGACTTCAGTGGACTTCAAATTTTCTCAGACTTAGTGAATTTCATGTCTTTCGCCTGATTTGGAGTGATTTGTTCATGCTAGCCCCGGCTTGCCCTAGCTTTCTATTTTTAGAAATTTTCCCAAATTTTTTTGAATTGATTTCCGGCTCTAGAAGGCTTGATTTTTGCTCTGTTTCAAACCTCGGGATGTGATTGTGCTGCTGGTATCTGATACCTGCTTGTACCTGCTATTTTTAGCAACCTGCTAAAAATAGTAACTACTCAGAATGAGCTCAAACTTTGCGTACTGATTGCCTGAAGGGTGTTGATCATGGTTGGATGTTGCTTCTGCATGACTATCGTGTTTCGCCCTTGATTTTACGAAACCCTAATTCCTCTGCACAGGCCTGCTAAAAATAGCAAGTGCTTGATTTTTGAATCTCTGCAACTCCATTTGACCTGAAATTCGCGCCATGGGGTCCTCATCACTTGTTTGACCTATTCATATCAACGCCTCGCGCTGACCTGCTATTTTTGGCATGTTTCTTGAGGTGGTTTACTATTTATAGTAACTGCTCGTTTCGAAGACCTCCACAACTCTGTTTGACTTGAAATTTGAATGACATGACCCTCATTGGATGACCTGCCTGTTCACACTGGCGCCTGATGCTGACTTTCTATTTATAGCCTGTTTCAGGAACGCCTTACTATAAATATTAAGTGCTCCGATTACCTTCAATTTTTACCAGTGGACTCCTTGAAAGATGCTGACCACGATGGGATACCTCGATTTTTGGAAATTTTGGCGTTTGACCCCTCATTTTGGGTCTTGAAGCTCAAAACCCTAATTTGTCTTGCATGTGTATCATATGAGCTCCGTTCAACTCTGTTTTTGTTGCATGTCACTGTTTTCGTGATTCTAAAGTGTTGGGCAGCTACCGAAGTGAGCCTGCTAAAAATAGTAAACGTCCGAAAAAGTGACCCATCAGCTGCCGGATGATTTTGCATGTCACACTACCCGAGAGATCTTGAAAAACCCAGAAAAACCCAGAAAATTCATCAACATGCAAGCACTGGCTAAAAATAGCAAGTTTCTAAAAAGTGACCAGCTCCGCTTGCATGTTACCTCGTTGCGAAGCTCTCAGAAAACCCAGAAAGATAATGCAAACATGCGCTGAGAAATCTTGCATGCAAACCCTAAAAATGGACCTCGAAGGCAGGACTGCTACAAATAGCAAGTTGTCCATTTCTACTCAAATTTTGCAAGCAACTCACAGTGTTCTAAGTGCAGTGCAATTGTCAGAATTTGAAAATCTCAAGAAAACAAACCCCAAATTGACACTTACTAAAAATAGAAAATTGTCAGAATTCAGTGAAAATTCAGTGGGGGTCTGCCTGAAGCTTCCTAACAGCAGTGCTAAGCTCAGAAATTGATTAGTCAACTCAATTTGACCTCAAAGTTGTCTGAAGGATGTAAACCCTAATTCATCAAAAAGCCCTCCAAACTTACTCAAAATTTAAATCTAGGTCAAATGGTAAGTACATCACCAGACGAAAGAACGACAGAGAGAGACAGACCAAAAAACCCAAGCCAAAAGACCCGAATGAAGCAAAAATAAGGGGGTCCCCATTTTGAATGGGGCGATGTGTGAAAAAGGTCACAACAGGAAGCTAGACATCGTTGTTTGGGAAAAGGGAAGGCACATCTCATTGATGTAGTATCAGATAATGAGAGTGATGAGGAGCATGGACATGAGGATGTGCACAACAGTAGTTCAGATGAGGAGCAGCCTCAAGAGGATGGGGGCAAGAGTAGCACTGTTGCTACCATATCAGGTACACCGAAATTTAACTCTTTCAGAGTTAGAGGATCCGTTCAAGGACAACACATTGTAGTGTTGATCAGTGGGGCCACCCACAATTTCATTGATGAAGCTTTAGTGCCAAAACAAAAGTTGCCAGTCGAGGAGTTTGAGGGTTTTAATGTGATGGTGGTAGATGGATATAATATGGCTTGTACACAAAGAGTTCCTCAGTTGCCTATCACATTGGGCAATTATACAATTACTGATGATTTTTGTGGTGGACTTAGGTGACACCAATGCTATCCTTGGGATTCAGTGGTTGCACTCACTGGGGAAATATACACAAAACTTTCAGACCATGGAACTTAAGTTCCGAACTGCAGATGGTAGGAGAGTGGTGCTCAGGGGTATGACGATTGGAGCACCCAAGATGGTGTCAGCAAAACACATGGAGAGTATTTTCAAACATGGTGACATAGCATGGGCAGCTAAGTGTTGATTACAAGCAAGAAGACTTCAGATACAAAACAACCATTTTATGTTGATATTCAAAAATTGTTGGGGAAGCATGATAAGTTTTTTGGAGAGATACCTCCAGGGAGGCCACCAGAAAGAGGTTTGAGCACACTATTGAGTTGGAGAGGGGGCCAAGTCAGTCATTACTACCCCCTATCGTCATCCTAAGAAGTTCAAGGATGAGATTGAAAAATCAATCAAGGAATTGCTACATATGGGACATATCAGACCGAGTTCTAGTCCCTTTGCTTCTTCAATGGTGTTGGTGAAGAAGAAGGATGGGACAATGTGGATGTGTATTGATTATAGAGCTCTCAATAAGAAAACTATCAAAAACAGATACCCTATACCTAGGTGTTGGAGTGCAATTAACACTAAGAGGGGGAAGAGGGAGGGAGGTTGAATCAATGTTAACTAACAAATTAACTCTTTTTATTTCTTTTAACAATAATTAGATCATGAATGAACTTATGTTGTAAAATGAAATGAACAGATAATGAACAAACACATTTAAAAGTTTGACATAGAATTTGTCTTGAGTGGAAACCCTCCTGGGGAATAAAACCACTCGAACTTAGCCTCACTGGCCTTATCTGAAAAAAAAATATTCTTTGTACAAAGCCTCACTGGCTGATTTGTCTCACTGACAATGATGCTATCTCACTGATAGTCTTATAATGCTATCTCACTGATAGTCTTTTAAAAAATGTACAAGTATGAAAGTAATATAAATACAAAGTTGATCTCTATTTCATTAATCACATACTCTGTTATGCAACGACCTCAAAATCAGAGTCACAAAAATTCAAGTCTCAAAACAATATATATTGTCTTTCTGAAAGATATATTTTGTGCTTTCCAAAACCCTCTCATCATTTTTAAAAATGAGCACAATAAAGCATTTTATATGTTCTCTATTTTTCAAAACCGGAATTAGGTAAAGACCTTTTGAAGAAATTGTATCAATAACTTCCATGAGAAACCGAATCTAAAACTGCCCTTGCCAGTTATAAGAAACCATCTTCTTACATAAATCTCAACTATAATCCATCGAAAACAATCTTGTCAAGAAAGCATTAAAAGCCAACAATATATAACTGTCATATAATTTGTAGGGCCAACAAAACATAATAATCCAACAAACAATAAACCCTCGATCAAAGCCACAAAACAATAACAAGGTTTTCTAAACAAAAGAAAACATTTGGTATTAAAAAAAAACAAATACCCTTATTCTTGACGCAGACCCAAATTGAGGTTTCAACAAAGTATATACAGATCGAGCTTAAGAGATAAACAAACACTTGTTTACAACATTCCTTCAAAAACTGTCAAGAAGCTCATGAGGTTAAAATAAACTTCAAAACCCAACATTAAGACTATGAATAGATTTCACAAAATCAAAAACTTACATCATTAACAGTCGTAACCTCAAAGATAATAAAGTGCCCAAATCAACAACAAAATCGATTACTCAATGATTACCAAAAACAATCTAAGGCCCATTGATTTTAAATGACACTAAGAAGAGTAAAACAAAAAGATGGAAAAGAATACACCTAGGTCGGAAGAAAACACCCAAAACTCTTTACTGAACAACTTCTTGCCCACACAACCGCTACCTGAAACATAGTTCTACTTACAGCCACCATCATGATTAGGGTAACAAAATCCTATCAAATGAAATGAATCAACCACCAATGCCCATCCAAGTCTTCAAAGATGTTTTCAAATCCAACATAATGATGTTTCATATCCGGGAATTATGATGGGAAAGAATTCCAATTCAACAAAAAGTAATTACTACCGACAATACAAAGATTCTCTTAATCTTTGACTTCATAAAACTTTATCATTACCACCTTTTATCATTTGCCTTTGAGAGAATACAATTTGCCACCTCTTTCAAAGATTTCCTCACAACAATTCCAAAGCTTGTTTGAAGAGCAATATGTTGCCTTATAAAAATACAATGTGTCAAAGCCTTTTCAACAAACCTTAGAATATAGAACTTATCTCTACTCTGACCAATATTGTTTATTATCATGAAGCGTTTTTTTTAAAAATATGTCAGGATATTAATATGCAAATAGATTTTATAATACCAAACTGAAAAACTTATCATATGCCATATGCAAGTGATGATGCCAAGATAGATCAGCATGGATATATAAACTCATGCAAGAAGAACGGAACTGAAATATCACCATGTGCACAACCTGATACCTCAACCTTGGTGTTATGACATTAATTCCAAATAATATTGAGGGACAACACCAGGATCAATGAGCTCTTGGATGAGTTACATGATGTAGTCTATTTCTCCAAGACAGATCTTTGTTTAGGGTACCACCAGATCAGGGTTCGAAAGCAGGATATCCATGAGACCGCATTTAGATGTCACTATGGGCATTATGAGTTTTTGGTAATGCCATTTGGATTAACTAACATACCTGCCACATTCCAGTCCTACATGAATCATATTTTCAATAAGCAATTGTGTAAGTTTCTCCTAGTATTCTTTGATGACTTGCTCATTTACAGTAAAACTTGGGAGGATCACTTGAGTTAGTTGGATGAGATTTTGACTATCATGGGAGAGCAGTAATTATATGCTAAGGCCTCGAAATGTGAATTTGGCCTTACAGAGATACTCTACTTGGGGCATGTGATCAGTGCAGATAGGGTGTAGGTTCATCAGGAGAAGATACAGGCGATACTTGATTGGCCACCACCTAGGACACTCACAAAGTTGTGGGGTTTCTTTGGATTGTGCAATTACTACAGGCGGTTTGTGAAAGGATTTTCACAGTTGGGAGCACCTTTGACAGATTTGACCAAGAAAGGTGCATTTAGTTGGTCCGAGGAGGCACAGCGAGCTTTCGATAAGCTCAAGGAGGTGATGAGTAGTTGTCCAATTTTGGTGCTTTCAGATTTCACACAGGCGTTTGTCTTGGAGTGTGATGCCTCAGGTGAGGGCATAGGAGCAGTTTTGATGCAAAACCGACACCCTATAGCTTTTGAGAGTCGTAAGTTGAGGGGTCCAGAGAGGCTATACTCCATCTATGATAAGGAGATGCTCGCCATTATGCATGCCTTGGCAAAATTTAAGCAGTACCTAATTGGAGCAAAGTTTGTGGTAAGGACAGACCACAATAGCCTCAGATACTTCTTGGAGCAGAGGGATTTGAATGAGAGACAGCAGAAGTGGGTTAGCAGAATTCAGGCATATGACTTTGATATAGAATATGTGAAGGGGAAGAAGAACGTTGTTGCAGATGCCCTTTCTAGGAGCCTTCAACTTGCTCACTATCTAAGATTTCCACAGATTGGAAATCCCTCTTATTGGTGGAATACTCTAAGAATAAGTTCGCTTGTGAGGTGATGGATGGATTGGTTCAGGATGAAAGGTATCGAGTAGTTGATGATGTGATTTTCTATAAGGACAGGATTTACTTGGTACCAGAATCTAAATTGAAGGAGAAAATACTATAGGCCTCACATGACACTCCTTTAGCAGGCCATCAAGGTTACTTCAAGACATACAAGTAGGTGAGAGAGAGGTTCTCATGGAAAGGCCTCAAGGAGGATGTCTTGATACATGTCAGGGAGTGTGAGACTTGTCACCAGAACAAGTCCGAGCTTACATAACCAGCAGAGTTATTGCAGTCGTTGCCCATTCCTGAGAGGAAGTGAGAGAGTATATCCATGGACTTCATCACGGGTCTACCCAAGGTGCATGGGAGAAATTGCATCTATGTGGTGGTGGATCGGTTGATGAAGTATGCTCACTTCTTCGCTATACCGATAGAGTATAGGGCCCCACGGGTTGCTAAGTTATTTTTTAGGGAGATATTTAGGCTGCATGGTTTATTGAGATTCATTGTCAGTGACTGGGATAGTAGATTTTTTAGTGCATTTTGGCAGGAGCTATTCAGGTTGGCAGGTATGAAATTGACCCCTAGTGTAATGTCCCATTTTTCATGAGCATTGGAGTTTAGAGGAATTAACCTATTCTTGATCCTCATAGGCTAATGGGACTTGATGAGAGGGTCGTTTGGCAGATACTCAATTGATTGGTTGGCCCATTTGATGACTTCATGAAGGTTTTTCTATTATCACCATGAATATTTCTATTTTTGGAAACCTTTATTTTATATTATAATGTTATATTGCACTTTTAGGAGTTGGGTTATATTTTATATTATTATAAAGTGCAATATTAAAATATTATTACGACAAGCTTCTAGAAGTTGAATTTTATATTATTTTTGTTGGGCCGACCTCTTGAAGAAAAAGAATAAATAGACATTGAGGGCTCATTTCCTATCAGGCAGATTTGATGTTGATGTTGATGTTTGTCATGTCATCTTGTGGATCCTAGGGTTTCTGCAGATTGCTTCTTTGTCATAGGAAACGAAAACTTCCTATTGATAGCAATTCTGAGGGTGTGAAATATCACTTGAATTATTGCAGCTGGAAGAAAGTTACTTCAAACTTTCTATTTGAGCATCATTGTAAAAACTTAGTGGCCTTTGGCCAAGTTTTTGTATGGTTCGAATTGGAGCATTGTTGGAGACATTTTGGAGTTCATAGTCTTCATCGAATTTGCATTGAGAAGGTCGATTTGTATTCATTTAGTTATTTCCAGAATTCTGATATATTATTAGAGTCTTCTTAGTCTGCATATTAGAGCCACCTTTTTGCATATATCATCTCATTAAGGCATCAATTCTTCAAAGGTGTGGAGGTGTTGCATTCTAGGATGAAAGTCAATGAGTTTACAAGATTTGAGAAGGAGTTTCAAGGCGTCATTTATTTATTACAAGAATTCTGATTAGACTGTACTCAGACTTCAGGGAGCCATGAATTTGGTCATAGGAGGTTCTCTCTTTGCATTGAATTTTCACCAGAAGTTAGGCGCACCATTGTGGAAGATCAAAGAATAAATTTCTATACATTTTGAATGAAAAGGAGGTCGTCATTCATTAATTTCTGAAGGCTGATCTCAAACAGGGACAATTTCATGTTTGGGGCTTCAATAAATTCCAAGGAAATTCATGAGTCTTTGCTGGGAAAATAGGAAGCTAGGCGCTGCTTCTCTGAGGAAAATTCAGCTTGAGCATGAAGGAATGAATTGTTTATGCAAGCTGCCATTCATTACCAGGTTCATCAGACTTAGTATTGTTTCAATTTGGCACTTCAAATAATAAATTTGCATTGTACTATTCATGTTAAATATAATTGCATTTGCATTGTCAGTTGTAAGAGCTCATTGCCATTGTAGTAAGAGATATTTGCATAGCATGTTGATACAGAAATAAATGGTAAATCAGGCTGTTGTAATTTTACATCAGATCTAATTGTAATCATTATATGAGTTGTAAGCCAAGAGGCTTGGCACTTGCATTGTCATCATTGTAGAAGGATTGCATTTTCAATAATATATCAGCTGTTGGGAGTTATCTATTGTTATATTGAGCATTTAAATGTTGATATAAGGATGTATGCCAATTGTTTGTCATAATGTCAATTGGCTGTAGGTGCATATTTTGCATATAGAAGCCATGTATGAGCATTGTTAAAGATGAAATTAAGTCATTGATGCATCTAGGATATAGTTTATGCATTGTAGTTTTGATTTCCAAGCATTTAGGGTACTTCAATATCATCTTCAAGCCTTTATATCAGACTGATCCCACAAACCAGCAAGCTGGAAGTTTGCATATGAAGTGTTTGACAAAATTCCGAAGGCAGCAAAAGAGGAGTTTTTGAGTCAGCTTGGGCTAGGCTCATTACACTTAGCACAAGTTACCATCCACAGACAGATGGTCAGACTGAGATTATGAATAAATGATTGGAGGGTTACTTGCGCAACTACATCTCGAGACAGCAGAGAGCGTGGGTTAAGTGGTTGCACTTGGGGGAGTACTACTATAATACCACTTACCACATGTCTATTGCGATGTCACCTTTCTGGGATTTATGTGGTTACGATGCACCATCATTTTTGGATTTGGCTTTTGGAGAGAGTAGAGCTCCTAAAGCCAAAGATTGGATACAAGAAAGTCAGGACATCTTGAGGGCACTCAAAGATAACTTGCAGATAGCACAGAATCAGCAAAAGATCTATGTGGATAGACACAGGGTTGAGTGTAGCTTTGAGGTGGGGGACTTGGTCTACCTTCGTTTGCAGCCCTATAGATAGTCTTTGTTGAAGAAGAGTGGTGCAGAGAAGCTCAAGCCCCTATTCTATGGGCCATACAAGATTGTCAGGCGTGTGGGAGATATTGCCTATGAGTTGGAATTGTCGGACAATAGCAGAATCCATAATGTTTTTCATGTTTCGTGCCTCAAGAAGGCACTTGGGCAACAGGTCACTACTTCAGCAGAGCTTCCACCATTGGATGAGGAGGGATATTTGGTCCTAATTCCAGAGGAGATCATTGATACTCGGGAGAAGAAATTAAGGAATAAAGTGCTTAAGGAGTTCCTGGTGAGATGGAGGAATTTGCCAATGGAAGATGCCACATGGGAAGGTGAACAGATTTTGGAGCATCCTAGCTTGCAATTGCTTGAGGGAAAGCAATTCTGAGAAGGGAGGACTGTAATATCCCCTTTCTAGTCGCCACCAGGAGATTGATTATTTTAGCCTTTATTTATTCCCAAGGCTAAAATGGAGAAATAAGGGAATAAAATATTAGATTAATTATTTATAAAGTTATCTCCAAAATTATAATATCATAAGGTGACTTTATATGTAATTAAATTAATATTAAGTGACTAAACAAAATAATAAATCATAAAGTCACTTAAGTGAATAAAATAATATTTTATTTAGAAGCTTCTTGGAGACTTGGTGAAAATTCTTAATAAGGAACTTTTGTCTTTGCATTTGGGCATCTTGGTTGTTGACATCTTTTCTACTACATTGGTGAGCTTGAATGCTTAGCAATTTGTCTGAGGGTTTGAAGACACTAAGGTACCGGTTTCGGTTATGCAATATCAACCCTAGCTGGAAGGGGTGAGAGATAATTCAGTTTTTCACATTGTGCCAGAATTTAGTGGCCATTGGCCAAATTTTGATGGTTGTGGAGAAATCGATTCAAGAGGAGAATTTACAGATTTTGTTGAAGAATTTTAGACTTGAGGAAGGACAAATTTTGCAGCAAGAGGGATAATTTGGGTGTGGAATCAAATCATGAATAAAGCTGGTAAAGAAATCGTTATTTTGTCTTAAGCTAGGCGCACCTAACCTCATGCGATTTTGGTAAAGGGGCTGATAGAAATTCCAATAAAAATCTGAAGGTATCAATTAGCATCAAGGAATCTAGGCGCATCTTCTGGAAGTACAAATTTGTCTTCTTACAAGAGGTTCGAACTATCTTGTTGTTGCTGCAATCAGCTATCCAAGGGCGGCACTTTGGAGACTACATTTCAGTCATGGAGGAATTCGGCCTTTGTTGTATATGACATCCATAGTCTACAGTCCCATTTGCAGCTATTGGCAGCCTTCTATACCAGGTTCCTTGCATTATAATTGCTTACTAAGTGCATTGTAATAAGTTTGAAGTCGCAGCATATAGGCTTGCATAGTTAATTTTGTAATGAAGATTCAGTCATCTTCTATAGTGTAGCAATCACTCATTTTGGCATTGTAATCAGTTGAGGCTCATCTCAGAATTATCTTAATGAAGTTGGGAGTTTAGATGCCAACTGTTTGTCGAAATGTTTTATTGTTGTAGTTGTGCCTTTTGCATTAGTAAACCATCTATATGCATTGAAAAGAACAAAAATACTTGCATTTGTCTTTCCATATATTATTAATCATCTTTGCATTCATTTCAATGCATTCAAAACACCTTTGGCATCAAAAAAAACAAAACAAGCAAACTGAAAACAAAAACCAACAAGTTCAGACTTTGCATGACAACTGTTTGACGAAATGTCCAAGGCATAAAAAGGTGGAAATAAAGTCAAATTTTGCTAACGACATTACAAAATAAAACTATTTGAGGCAAGTGCACATTCAAAAAGTGGTTTGTCTGCAAATCCATAAAACTGTAGTTCAAATACTCACTACTCCATAAAACTTGGTAGGGCCAAATGTGACTTCGACCCAACAAATGCAAGGAAAAACTTGTCAACTTAAAAAAAAGTTAAATTCCTTAAATAAACAGACTTTATGCAAAATTCTAATTATACAATATTACAATGTATAAAATGAGACTGTAAAACATTGGCAAAGTGTTCTTTGTTAGATTTGAATACAAAAACAGTTCAATATCACATCCTGCAAATACAAAATTGATAAATATGATATGTATTATGATGATTACAAATGATCATCAAAAAGTTACATACCCATGCAAATACAACAATTTACAATTTCATCTTTCTCATATATATTTTACTAGCAGTTTGGGATCTACTTCTCAAAGTTAGTTGTAACTCAACCCTTGAACTAGAAGGTAATGAATCCTCTAGCTCAACATCAGCATCTCCCATGATATCATTGTAATAACCCAACCTTAATTTTTAAAATTTTAACAACTTGTTAGCATTAGAAATGTAATCAAAAGATAAGCAATTGTAAATCAAACTACCTTCCAATTGTAGGAGCATATATGTTAGAGAAGAGGATCTTCTCACTAGACTCCAGGCCAACAACAACAAAGGAGATAGAGTGTCTATCAGCAATCCACCAAGAAGGAGCAATTTTGCATTGGTCCCACAGACAAGCGAGGCCCCCAGAGCTCCCCAAGGCTCCCACACACTGACACAACCCGCAGCCCCAAATTATGTTTTCCAGGTCCATCATACTAGTAAACGGCAACTTGGTTTCTTGCAAAAAAACCAAGTCAGGAGATTGTACCCTAATTAAATCCCAAATAGCCTTTTGTCAAGGGATGCTATTCATACCCCTTACATTCCAAGAAAGAACAATCATCGAGGGTTTTGGGAGAAATGGGCATCGATAGTCCTCACCGAACCTAATTCCACCAGAGTTTCCCCGACTAACTTAACTTTTTCTTGATCCTTCTTCCTGCCAGCTTTTAAAGACTTCTCTGTAGAGCTCTCTTTAAAGGGCTTCTTTTGCAGGGCTAAAGGGGTAGAAAAAGCCTTACTCTTGCCAGTCTCCTCACCACCTTTCTCTAATCTCGGGCCCGCACTAGGACCACCAGAATCCAAAGAGATTTCTTGCACTGGGGACTCCTTAAGCAAAGCCTCTGAGGTAGGAATATTCGTATCCATCTGAATTGAAGGGCTCTCCAACACTAGCTGATTGCCTAGAGTGTCATGATGATCCTCCAAGATGTGATCCACAGTAGACCCATCCACAACCTGCAAATCTATAGGAACACCTTCCTCCTGAACCAAGTCCTCCAAAACGTCAAACTTGTTGAATGTTTCCTCCTCTTGACTGACTTTGAGAGTCCTTTTTTGACCCCTATTTCTATTACGAGGCTTAATAGGGGCGAAAGCATCCTTATCCACCCCCACCCCTTGCATAGGCGCTTTACCTTTATCCAGATTCTGAGTTGATTGCGAAGAGTTATTTCCCGAACCAGCACTGTTAGCAACCCTAGGGCATTTCCGCTGAAGATGACCGTACTCATGGCAGATACGACATCGAAATGGCAAGGTCTCATAATCCAATTGTTGAGTCCAAGAGGTAGACCCAACGCTCATATCAATTGAGTCTGGCAACGGATTGTTCAAATCAATTTCCACATAGACACGAGCATAAGAGAAAATCTTCTTAGACAAGGTTTGTTGCCAGGGTCAATGGGCTTACCAAGCATGAGAGCAATCATCTGTAAACTATCATTTCTCCAGCATTCTAAAGGCAACCAAGGAAGACGAACCCACATTGGAACCCTAGAAGGGAGCTCCTCAGCAAAGTTGAAACCCATATGCCAAGGTTTAATGAAGAGGCCCACCTGATTGTAGAAATATTGTCCTCCTTCAAAAGCACAGTTCCGATCAGCAATGTATGAAAAATCCACCAAAAAGAAATTATTAGCAGTGAGCAAAATTTCAAAATCCCCCTCCGGATTCCAAGTCCTACAGATCCAAGTGTCCAAGAAGGTGAGTTCCGCATTCCCATAAATTTACATATCAGGACATGCTTACAATAGTACTCGACATCATCTACTACGGACTCCAGTTGAATGACCAGCCTTGGCCAATCAGTCGATCTTTCTAAGCAACCATTCACCTTGCAAAGCTGAAGCCCACCGTTGTGATACGGGCCAACTCCAGGGTTTTCCATCTTAGAGCAGGGCACCCCCTCGGGCAGCACCCACAACAACCCCCCTCTCCACACCAAAGAGGTTGATCCCCCAAGGCCACAACCGCACACACACAAGACCCAGTCAACCGCTGACCCAAAGCCAACCCCACACAGCCAAAGGAAGGATACAAAGCACCAACAGAACACTGCACACCAGCCAGCAGTGAAAGACCCGTCCAGGGCCTCCAAAGAACAAGAAACCAGTGATACAAACCTTCGCAAAAATTAGAACTCCACTCAACCACTCTCCCCCCCAAACGCACAACCAAATACACCCCACCTACACAACTAACGGTAACAGAATGGAGATCCAATCACAGAAACGCCCATGCACAGCCATGCATGTTCATGCAGCCTGAGCCAACGAGGCCGCAGTGAAGCACACGTAGGTTGCAGACATGTGTCTTTAAAGGTGACTTTTTTCATGTTAATCGTTCATTTATCCTTAAGTTCAATATCTATTATATGATTTGCTATGGAATATTATTTGTTAAACAATTTTATGTTGTGTAATTGTCCCCTAAGGCAAATCCAGGCATACTCCAAGTAGGGGACATTACACTAAATATTCCCATGCCTCCCTAGGTACGGTGCAGCCCAGTAGGCATAACCCAATTTACAATATTAAAACTATACGATTTGCACACTAACCTCATAAGCATCTCAAAACAATCGAAAGAAATAGATTTCATACTAGCATAAAGTCATTCCCAAAGGGTACAGATAGGAGAGGAGTGTACGGCTTGCTTGTAGGTGTATAGCCTACTCAAGAAATCATCAATAGCCTTCCTCAAAACTGAAACACCTTTGCTCATTTTCCCAAGGAATAACAACAAGAACTTCAAAACAAAATTCTTCATGTCTGTAACCCAAAATCTAAAGGTCCAAAATCTAATGATCTCTGTATGAAACCACTCTAACCAACTATCGGGGTTTTCATTCCTGAAATCAATAGTTTTAAGTTTTTCATCCTCAAGAAATTATGAAAGCACTCAAGTTCTCGTCAATAGCAAAAGTAAATATTATTTCAATTCCAAATCCCCAAATGAGCCCTCAACCTCTTTTTATAACTTTTTTGGAGGGAAATAACCAATTTTAAAATAGAATAATTTCTTTTATTCCCTCACAAAAACCCTTTATGAGAATTAATATTATTTTTCATATACAAAGTCCCCCAAGCCTAGAAATACATCTCAGTACCTTTTTAACGAGCTATTACACTAAGTTGTCCCTTTATTACTTTTCAACATTAGACAACTTAATTGAATAATTAATTAATAACTCAATAATTAACCCAAGTTGCAGAAAACACTGAAATGACATAAAAATCATTTTTTGATCATACTGATATGATACTGAAGACTTGGGATAATGATCAGAGGCAACTAGGTGACATTCTAAAATTAGCCTGCTCCTCCAAGAAGTTTGGAGAGCTCCCAAAAGATCGGAAACTAATTCTGAAAGCATCACTGGACTCACTAAGGCCAACTGAGCTCACTACCAACAACAACTTTGCAAGATTGAACCTGCATTCTCCAAGAACTTTGGAGATCCCTCAAACACACCAATTAGCATTCGGACAACCTCAAAAACTAGAGTTGTTCACAAATCAATATTGCTAAAAATGAGGACATTACATTGCACAAGCTCTTTGTTATCACGAATCTAGCGGCTGTTCCACGGATAACCCCCTACGAAACTTGTCCGTTTCCTAGGATTCGTGAAGTTCAAGTACGCATAACGAAGTGATTTTCAAGCCACCTTGAAATGCGTTCCCAAGTCTCGAATATTCAATTCGAGCATTCCCCCTTGTTCGCCTCGCAAAGACCTTCGAAACGAGATCTTTCGCGACGTTTCACTGTTAGTACTTTGCAAATTACGGAAGATGCAGTAGCACTGAAAAAGTGCGCTCCTGCAGGGAAAATCCAAAAATTTGGCTAAGTCAGGAAATGTAAGGGCGCTAAAATTTAGCGCCCCTACATGAAGTGAAAATTCCAAAAAATGCAAGAGCGCTAAATTTTAGCGCCATTACATTTTTTCTCAACACTTAAACTTTTTTTGAGCTTCTGGCACGTTTCTTCACAATTTCGCGTTTTTCGTCAATCGTGCCACTTTTCGTGCCTAAATTTATTGCACGACTTGAGTTAGGTTTTTAATTTTCATTTGCAAAGTTAAGTGAATGAATTCGCCACTTTTGTTGTTTATGTTTTATTTCTTTTACCTCTCCTCTTGCTGTGCGTTTGCCTTTCATCTGCAAAATCACGTTTTTTGGAGATTCGCCATTCTTCTCTTCAACAAGCTTCGCGTTTTGCCCTGGTAAGATTTTCCATTTTGTTTTTGTATTGTCATTTGTATATGATCTGTGTTCGTTCGCGTTTTTGTTTCTTTCTTTCACGTCTTTCATTTCATTCGCGTTTTTTGTGTCTTACCATTCGCATTCTTCTCTTTCCTAAACCTACGCTTTCTCTCCCTTCGCGTTTTCCTCACCATGTTCGCCATTCATGGTTTGCTTTCATTGCACGAGCCTTGGTGAACCTTTGCTAACCCTCGCCATTCCTTTCTTTGTTTTCTCCAAGCGTGTATTGTTCTACATTCGCGTTTCTTTGTTTCTCTACGCGTCCCACCCTCATTCTCCATACACGTTTCTTTCTTCCTTCAAAGATGGCGACATTTCTGTGTTCCATGTTTTGTTCATTTCTCCTCACAAACTCATATCTCTCCAACGTTATTCCCATCGCGTTTTTCACGCCGTTCTTTTCATATGCTTTGAAACAAACTTTGCAATCTCACAAAAGAAAAGATTTCTTGTGAAACCCTTAAGCGGAAACATGGAAATGGAGACAAATTCGAAAGCTTTCATTCTACAAGCATTTGCAAAGCTCAAAGCGCCTTCGCCATTCCTCACTGCATTTACATCACCAAAAATTGCCAAAATTGCAGAAGCGCTAATTTTCAGCGCTATGACATTTCAAACTTAACAAAAATTGCCTAACACTGAAAAGTGTAAGGGCGCTAAAATTTAGCGCCCTTACACCAAAAGCAATTTTCTTAGAATGTAAGGGCGCTGAATTTTAGCGCCCTTACACTTTTTGCAGGCTTTTCCCAGACCTTTCCAAATGCACTCCATTTTTGACCAGTGCATCCCTGAGCTTCGTTTTTCCGCATTCGTGCATAGTTTTGCGTGCCTCGCCATCCGCTCCATGCTTTTCCACCCTCGTGCTCATTTCACGCTTTCCCATGTTTCCTAACAATTGGTGTTTGTTCTGGCTAGACGGATTGCAGTCTACTCTCAGAGATCGTCAAGTCAAGAGTGCTCAGTGTTCCAGTTTCTTTTGATGACTGCTACGAAGCCTCCTTCTTCTTCGAAAGCAAAAAGCAAGATGAAGTACAAATATCAAGGCGTCTATCCGCCAACTATGGTGCTTTCGAAAGTTGAAGAAATAAAGGATACAGAAGTTGGCCATCAAGACTTGGTTGACTTCGCAAAGTTGACAGAAACGAAGCCTCTCCCTGATTCAATGAGGGCAATCGTACACAGCAATCTCCACTTGGTGGCGATGTTCCCCACAGCTGCACATAATACTGAATTTGTTCTTCAAATTGCGTCTCATTACATCCGAGAAAGCAGAAGTGTGATCGACTCTTCCGGGCACGAGATTCTAAGACTCGACCCCGATTTCTTTGACATCGTCTTCAAGGTTCCTCACATGGACAAATATATTGACATTTCTATATCAAAAGCACAGGAGATTTTCGATGCTGATCCTAATAAAGCCAAACAGTTGATAAATACTCAATGGCTTAAAAAGCCTAGATCGTCTGTTTCCAGATGGCCGAAAGGACTCCTGAGAAGTGACTTCAAAGATGACGTCAAGGATATGATTACGTTTCTGAGCAGAGTGAAAGGTTTGCCGGAATCATCCACCTTCCTGATGGATGTATGAAATTTTTATCCCGGGGATCATAAGAGGCCGAAGAGTACATATTAGTAGAATGCTCATCGGTGATGAGATGCCACCCAGTGATTGTCGATATCGCTTCTGCATTGAGGAGTTCTACAGCGACTTCTTTTGGGTGTCTGCGGCGGTGATGGGAACAATTCGAGGTCTATCTACAAGAATCGAATGATGGTGCACATTATGCAGTTATTTCTATCGATTGAACAAGAGCTTTCATCATTTCAGACGGGTCACTGATGCTTTCTTTGCGCCCTTACTCTTCAACTTTGATCCATCCTTGGAAAGAAGAAGAGTGTCTGATGAGGCTTATAAGGTGGTAAGTAAAGTCAGATGTATTTTTCTTCAATTCCCAACGTTTACTTACTTGAGAGTAGGTTGTTACACCGGGTGTCCCTA